>JBBBVT010000009.1:4359128-4385096 GCA_037177035.1 Craterocephalus eyresii | reverse complement strand
ACACACACACACACACACACACACACACACACACACACACACACACACACACACACACACACACACACACACAACAGGAGCCAATTTACAATACACAAAGAATCAGACGAGCAGAGGATGGCTTTTAATTATAAGTTTTAGCTTTAAGTTCCTTCAAGGGTTTTTCTATCCAGCTTTATTGATCTTTGGAACCCCGTATCTCTGGCCAGATGGTGAGAGTTCACATTCTGCGATCAAAACCTGAATACTCTTCCCATCTCGTCAGCCACGGGCCATCATGATTACAAATGAGAATTGGATCTCCGACATTTTACCGAGATGCTAAAAGGTACAAAAAACCATGAATTAGGTAGGATCTATTCCTGACCCAGCTCAGCATATCTCTGACACGACGTCTCAAACAGGATGTGTTACGGTTGCCCTTTAATCTTGGAGCAGATTTCCATGTTTTGGTGCAGCTTTGATTTTCTTGCATTTTTCTCCCAAAAAACTGGAGGCGTCAGAGGAAATAGATCCTTTTTGTTCTTTTGCAGCTCATTTCACTGTGGTCCAGGAGAAACACTGGTCAGTCATGACCACAAGGGATTTATAGGACAGTAGGCTACCTGCTTCATTTCCTCGTTACACATGGCAGAAGAAACACCAAATATAGTTCCTTCAGTTTTTGCCGTGTTAATATCGAGAGCTTCTTTGTCACTATTCAGCTGCTCCATTTACTCCATGTTGGTGCAGCCCAGTGAAAAAACTGTTGTTAAACAAAGTGAGTAGCACAGCATCATCCCCTGGCATCTTTGCCCTGCTTTAAGTGAACCCTGGTTTGCTTCCACGGGTAGTCGGGTCCGTTTGGAGCAGTGTGAACACGCTTATGTACGGACTCTGATACAGACCGAAGAGGCAAACTGCTTGACCAGAAAATAGACCCACCATTGGAACGAAGGGAGGAAGTGAGGAATGCAACATGCTGGACATCCCACTGCCTCTCCTGCTGCTCGTATTCTGATTATTATGTTTTAACAACAGAGTGAGAGAAACCAAGGCTGAATTTATGAATTGTTGCTCGTCTGTTAACTTGCAGCAAATGAGCCGTTTTTAGCCCTGGTTTATCAATAAACCAGATTTTCGTCTTCTTTCTTCTTGCACAGCGGCCGTTTTAAGGATTTCCTCCCTAAAGCAGGCAGCTGTAACAGTGTGACACGGCCGAGGTGGGTTGATCAGCTTTCACAGCAAACAAACAAAAGTACGTAAAGTTTCTGAATTCCCGGCCTAATCCAATCAAGTTACCTGGATTATCCTGGTGTGAAAAATATGTTGAATTTATTCATGGATGTGGCCATCGGCGGTGTAAAGTGTGAAAAGAACAACAGAGCCCACAGACAGAACCCTTGTTTATGTGCAGGCCGTCACAGCTGATGACAGAATTCTGTTTATTTTAACTCTCTGGACCAGTTTGTTAAGAAGGAGTTTCCTTGGATGTATTTTCTGTCTTTTTTTTCAAATTTCTAAATGTAAGTCCGCATTCTTATTCCACCAATGAACACTGAATACTGAGCTTCTTACATGGATGGATGGTAGCCAGGCTGGAATAAATGTAGTGAAACAACGATACTACACCCTCCTGCTTCACAGATGCATTTCTTCTTATTGTGACAAATATTCTCATTTAAAAAGGGAGTCAAATATTGGTGCCATCTGTCTGTAAAACCCAGGCACAGCCTTCAGACCCATCCACACCATCTGTAACTGGCAGTGAGCTGCTTCAGGGCCTGACTGCTGTTGGAAGAACAAGTTGCTAGCAACACATTCCACTGGATTTTGTAGATGCAAACAGCACAAACATACAAACTGATTTAATGAAATTCAAACAGACAAAGAGTCTTTATGCAGGAAACCATGATAGGTTTTGAGATCACAGATGGGGATGTTCAGGTCAGAAATCTAAATTTTTAGCCTCGAAATTCTTACTTTTACAGCAGCTGCACTGCATTAAAAACTGACCTCAAATGAGATTTTTAACTCTCTTTCTTGAGTTTTATAAAATGTTACAATAAATAATTAATTCTTTCATTTCAGGCTCTTTTCTGACATGAGGCATTTCCTGACACATACGATCGCTCAGTACTGGAAGGGCCATGTGAGATGTTCTTACCCGGGCTATATCAGCATACGCCAGTCCCAGGATTCCCTCCCAGTTAGACCCATTGATGAAGAATCGATCTGACTGGGTGATGGCAGCGATGTTGGCGCGCAGCGTGGCATTGGGACCGTGTGGCACCGAGACCAAGTCAGTGCCCAGCTCCCCTTCCCAGCGACCCTGAGTGTAGGGGACGTAAACACTCCTGCCCAGGTCGCGGTATGAGCTGGAGCTGTGATTGGAGAACAGAAGCACTTTCACTTTGCTCTCTCTGTTTCCTTCCTGACGGCGGTGGGACTACTCACAGAGAGCGATGGTAGTATCTCCGCAGGAAAGGATGAGCCGCTGCCCCGACAGCAAAGTTACTGCTTCCGGTGTCCACAAGGATATTTAGCTAATGCCAAGAGAGGGATGAAATTATTCGTTAGTATGTAAAGGGTCATTTAGGAAAGAAAAATGACCTTTGAATAACTGAGACGAGTATCTTTACTTCCATGTAATCACAATGCACTGCTTCCCCATGACCTGAATGTCCTTCTCCGTCCCTTCTCTGTCTCCACTCTAACCCTCCCCACCTCTCAGGTTGCCCCCCCCCCCACCCCTCTCCATCTCACCTCCTCCTCTCTTGTCTGCTATGTGAGTATCCTATTTTGCACAATCAGTCAAAACAGCCAGCGAATGTGTGAATGGAGCCCAACGGCAGATGGCCAGGAGAGCGAAATATAGCATTTCATTCGTGCGTTCGCCGTATTTATTCACTGAGTGTGTGAATGGTTTAGGAGTGACAGATTCAAAGAAAGATCTGGTTGTTGGTGGTGAGGATAGAAACACAGAAAGGCAGCCACGGAGCCAAAGCAAGATGTTCAATAATGGATTGGCTCTTAAAATATCCAAAGAAGTTCAACCGTCTCAAGGGCCGGGGCCGCCAGGCCTGGAATGAATCCTGGCTTTGTCTATCCCTTTTCCCCCTGCGTGAACTTTCTCTGCAAACACTATCAGACACAACGCTGTCCTCCTCTTGGAGAGAAATTTGCTGACTGTGCAGGATAAAGCTGTTTCTTTTAACACACACACGTGAACACACACACACTCTCCAAGACACCAGGTAATACACATGAATAGTAAATGCTGCATCCTGACACACTGCGACCTCATGTCTTTCCCTGCGCTCTCTTCCTTTCCGTCTTCCTGTCCTCCCTGGCAGAGAGCCCGTCTGTTCCAGCCATTATATTTACCCCCACCCCGTCAGTAAAGAGCAGAAACTGTCTACTGGTTACCAGAAAGGAGCGTTACCGCAGCAGAGTCAAAGTCATTCAAACAATAAATAAAAAAGGTTTTTTAATAATATCAAGACTTTTCTTCCTCCCCGACCCACAGATGTTTGACCAGTGCTGCTCTCACCGTGTAAACACGGAGAGGACGCCTATAGAGCGTCACACGCTGTAAAAATGTACAGAAAGATCATTTCATTCAAAATATAAAAAGACCTGCAAATGGTTTTAGTGAGACTTTTTTCTGCTTGTCTACCAATGAAATCATCTGGAAAACAGTGTCATGGGCCTCCGACGAGGACTTTGCTATATTTCCATGATGACAGCATCGATGTTAGTTTCATGCCACTAATAATACAAATAAAGCAGGTTTGTGTTCATTTTCCAAAATGCTGCCCCGTGCACCTCGGTTCTGTATATTTTGCTGTTTTACTTTCAAGCAGGAAGACTTTCATGTTGTTTTTCAAAGTGGTCCTGAGCAGAAGTTCTCCAGGCTTCCTGAAGGCCTTTCATGGCTTTTTTCTTGGACATCAGCTGCTTTTTCAGTCCAGTCGTTGCACCTGATTACCTCCAAGGAAATGAATGAATCTTTTTCATTCAAGCCTGATCACTCGCTGTGGGTATCTGATGCCAAAAGAAAGTATATTTTATTTCATTATGTTTTTGAATATTTAACTCATGTTACTATATAATTAACTCTTATTGCGACCATTTGTTTAAAAAAAAGTTTATACTAGTACCAAAGAAATAAAGACATGGTAAGAAACTGTTTCTTTTTTCTTCATGAAGTCGATAAAAGGTTTTAAATAATATATTTAGAACTTTTGCTTCTCACTGCTTGCTTTAAAATAAATTATTTATTTGCAACCATTACAGAACAAATGCCAAAGATATTTTGCTTGAATATACATAAAAAAGCATTTTTGCACCAACAAGGTGATTCCCAAAGAGCTGCGTGTTGAAATCAAAGCAATATATCAATAATATAAAGAAACTAAGAAACTTAACAAGTGCAGGATAAAAAAAAGAAGAAAAAAAGACCTAAAGTGAAAGTATTTGCAGCAGATGAGTAGAAGAATAAGAATCTGCAAAGACCTGACGTGGGACCTCTGGGATGCAACGTGACCTTTCAGTTAATCAGTCTACGGCTCGTCGGAACTTCATCAGAGATGGTCTCCAAGGAAGGATGGCTGCCAAGAATGCATTCATCAGCGAGGGAAACGGGGAGAAAAGCTTCGGATATTTGTTAAATTACACAAGTACTGGACAGAAAATCTGTGGGAACAGCTCGTACGGAGCGATGATTCCTCTCCAGAGCGCAGACCTCAACATCACTAAAGCAGTGTGGGATCATCTTAACGGGAAATTAAACAAAAGGCAGCCAACATCCAAAAAAGAGCTTGGGGAATGCTCGACTTCTTATAGCTTTTTATTACATAATTCCTATTAATTTCACAGCTTATGAAGCCTAAATAAAAATTAGAAATGATTTTCTGAAATGAAAAGGTTTTCATTTCTGGCTGCACCGCATTTAACGGTCAAGCTAAATTAAAAGGGTGCCATTGAGTATTGACATTTTTCCAATAACTGCATCCATTTTAATTATTTAAGGGTCACGGGTCATGATGCCTGTTGTGTTGCCAAGCGACACCAGCTGGCCTGTATAAACATTATAACACAGAATCAAATTGCTTCTAAGAAAGATGTGAGAAAACAGCCGGCTCACGCAGGCTTTAACATATCTCATTTAGAAACATTTAGAAGAGTGAAAACATGGCGATTGGGAGTTTCTCAGCTGCTGGAGGCATCAGCATCTCTCTGAGTGATAAATCCACTCAGCCAGCACCTTAATAGGCTTTCCTTCTCCCTTGTCATCCCTCTATAGTCATTTCTTTTGTTTCCTGAGAACTCCCCATCTGAGCCGCATCCTCTTCCTCTTTCTGTCACACTTCCACCAGACACCCTCCCACCTGCTTCTGTTTTCTCTCTTTATCTGTCTCCCTCTCATTCTGACTTACACCTTAGCCTTCCCTCATCTCTTTCCCCTTTCATTCATTCCTTTGTTTCATTCTCAGTCTCCTTCTCCTCCTCTAGCGGCTCATCTCTCTGCGACTCCCCCTCTGCCGTCACCCTCTGTGTGCCAGCCTGTGCACCACAGCTGCACCCAGCTGGCAGTTCTCACTCTGCAGAATTAATGGCTCCATTATCTGTCAGTTTCTTTCAGTCCTTTCACACACATCAGCCATCTGTCACTGAAGGGCCAACCACAGAATTTCTCAAACAAATTATAAACTTTAAGTACTTTTCAGTCCACTGGCTTTAACTTAAACATCACTTTAAAAATAGGGAACATGCTAAATTTCTTTGCGTACTACCTACATGTTTGCGTAATTGCTGGTAAACATGCCATCATTCCTTCGCAGATGCATCCATGCCATCTATGTGAAATGATATGTTTATATCTTAGCCAATATATACATTAGATCTAGAAACCACTTTAAAGTTATGAAAAGAGTGACGGAATCACTAATGATATTATGACATCATAAATTAAATAGACTAAAGGACACTAAAGATGAAATTTGCATTTTGCAAGGACAGGCATCAGAGTAACATAACTAACACTGACCTGTCTAAATAATAATTTTATGCACTTCTAAAGTGTAACTTTTTCATTTTCAATTTTGTTGTGTGTGTTTTTTTATAACACAAAAGAAAAAGATCATGCATGCAGCACTGACATCTGATCGAAGCAAACCTTTACCTTCTGTGGAGGAGAACCCACGGCCATCTCCACGTAGTAGCCCTGCCCAGACTTCCCACGGAGGTTATCTATCATGTCCACGAAGCTGACACCACCCGCTGCCGCTCCTCTCCGGCTGCGCGCGGCATGCCTTCCCGCGGCACCTCGAGCGTGCGGGAAGGCGTCAGTAGCGGCGACATTGGCAGGCGGTAGCAGCGGTGGCTGCTCACCGCGAGCGCCTTGCCGCAGTGGCACGCGGATGGCAAGAGATAGGCCCGAGGAGTCAGGTGCGGAAAACCCGCTGCGGAGCAGAAATAAAGCCGTCCATATAAAGATACCCGTCAGGCGGCGAGGCTGGAACGCCGAGTCCTCCATCGCGGTACGCGTTTAACTTGGACTTTGTTTAGTGTTGGCGCGCCTGATGGCAGCACCCCGCGCGACCCTGAACTGGATTAAGCAGGTATAGAGAATGAATGGATGGATGGTAGTGTCGCTCTCTCTCAGCTTGACATCCAGTCTGCAGCAGCACGGGGGAGAAGATCAGGTGGTGATGATGCTAAAGTGATGGCTAAAACCATAATGGCAGTCGACCCACAACACGAAGCGGAAAGGGGTCAATCTGATTTCGCCGATTTTTTCTCTGTATGTTAAGAGATACGGCGGGGAAGAGCAACTTCGGACAATTACAAACAGCCTCCTACAAAGGATGACACGCCAGGAATCAAATCGCCCTTACCATTACGCCGAGCCGCCCAAGGTTTCACCTGATAATTGGAGGCGACGCACAAGTCACAGGCTCTTCCTCCGCGCGCCGCGTATCAACATCAACAAACCACGGGTCTTTGATCTGCGCATCTTAGTGTCAAACGACCAAAACCGCGGTCGGAAGGCCGACTGGCCGGGAGGCTACCGTAATCCGCATCCTTCCCCCTTTCCGACCGGTTCATTCCGTTCTCCGCCTTCCCGTCTTTCACCTCCTCCTCCTCTTCCATCTACCCCGCCGCATCCTTCAGAGCTGCGAGGGCACGCGCGTCAACAGCACAGTTCCAGGAGCCCTCCATTTCCTGGAGGATTTTTCCAAATAAGATAGCAAACTACAGTTTTTATCGTAACATTTTACAGTTCCGGCCAAAAATATATTTTTTCTTAATGACAACCCGTACATGATGCTGAACGGTCAAAGTCAAGCTAAAACATTTAGCCCCGACTTGAAACCACACAAAAATGGACATTTGCGTTGTGTATTATATATTTGTTTTACAAAGGATGTTATATTATGACGTGTGTTTAAAGAGTTAAGTCGGTTTATTTATTTATTTTTTATTTTTAAATGTATAATTATGAAGGCAAAACCTCTATTATGATCGCGCTCGTCATTACTTCCGGTCATAACCCTTGGAAGCACTGCTTGCTGGGTAATGAAGTTTTTGCTGTAACTCCTCTAAGAACTGATAGTCACATGCACTTGGGCAGGTTAGAAATGCAGTTTCTGTACAGTTTTCATTTCATGTTTTTTCATTTGCCTTAAAGATCAACCCAATATGTTACAGATGCAAAAAACGGTTCTTATCATGCATCAACATCCAGTTTTATTTAATTGATTATGTATTCATTCTGTCAAGACTTGTATCTGGAATATATTTATTTTTACTTGAAAATGTTTGTTGAGTTATTTTGCTGTGCTGTGAGTTTCACACTTTGCTTTTGTGACTGCAAAGCAGTAACTATTAACAGAATGAGATCATGCTTTACATCTATCATTTAGACATCCATCACAGGTTGAGTGGTACTGCTGCATAATTTTTAGGATCCCTATAACTTAAATTTGTATTGCATACCACAAAATAACTACATTTACCATAAACACACTTATAATCTGTGAAACATCTGCTATATCACAGGTCCATTCTCTCTTGAGAGGACCCAGCACAATTCCAGTAGGAGTTGATATGAAAGCAGGAGGAGGGTATAAGTAAACTCTCCCCATCTTTTCTCTGTGCGGTGGGTCCCGTAAAGTCTTTCCCATGGGGAAATAGCTCACATGGCTCTGCCAGCCGAGGGGCTGAACTTTTCTGTCCTGTAGAAGCAGAAGAAAATAAATATTGGTCATGATTCACACCATAATTGTTGGATTTTTATTTCTTTTGAATCACAATTACAAGCACACTGCTGATTCAAATAGTTGTATTTTACAGATCCGGCTAAACTGACTGATTTCTTAATCCACAGCCAAAGCCCTGCTGGATGACTCTAGAAACTTTTTTTTGTAAGTATTTTAAATATGATATATTTCGCTATCAGATTATTTGTGTTTCATGATAAATACTCACTGGTTGGTGTTTTTGAGCTCTGTTCCCCTGATCTGGCAATGAAGGCCTCAACTCTGCCCTCTGGTGGAGAACACACCGCAAGGGGGCTTGCGTCCCTAAACACACACACACATACTGTTTGTAGTGACATAGTCATGACAAAGGTGCACATACCTGTACACACATATATACTGAACAAAATATTCTCGTTTTCACCATAATCATATCTCTGACAGTTTTACCATAAGTGTTACGTGTTTAAACAACAGGCAAACTGAATTAATAAATGACTGAGACTCACCATCCCTGTGGGTCTGTAGTCCTGAAGCCTTTTGCAAATGGGTTGCTTGCAATTTTTAGCTGAGTGATCTGAGAGAGAGGAAGGTGAAATATTTAATGGGCCAGAAAAATGTTCATCTTTTAGATTGCATGGAAATGAAGTTCTGCTTCTTACTCTGTGGTTCTGATAAGCAGTGACAGCCATGAACTGTGTCTCAAGAAAAGAGAAAGAGCAGAAGTTCTTGTATGCGTTTAAATGGCTGTCAGGTGCTGGATCCACATATACCACATGGAAGCGCGGCTGATACCGATGCATGGAGTTCAGTATCATCTAGCAATGACAAAGAGAGAGCAAACACACAACAAGCACAAGAAGGAAAAAAATCATGTCATCTTTCATGAAAAAAACAAGCCAGAAAGATGAAAACCTGCTACTGACATGTCCGTTGTCATCCAGCAGATTGTTGGTGAGCTTGAGAGTATCAAAGGACACAGTCTGCTTCATCCACTGTGCCCCAGGGGCTGGAGAGTCTGGGTGGAAATGCATCCTGCTTGGGGCCGCAACATCCGCTCGTCCTGCGACCAACCAGGATGAGCTGTGGAATGCATATCTGATAAACACACACAGTAGAAAATATTTAAGCTTGCAATGGGTCATCTAGAGCAGATCTTTCTTTTTAAGTGGGCTTCTAAGCAACCTGTAAGCTGAATTATGACATTTTTTTATAAAGTTTTGGCTAAACACCCAACCTGACAAAGACTAAAATGTCGGGACTCACTATGTATGTTGTAAAACTTTAACCGACGCAGCATATTTCACTGTCAATCACTGTTGACTCAAAATTCCCCAAATAACAACTATGAGAAAATAAGCTCACGGCTTAAACCATCTTTTAAGTCTGAAGCATCTCCTGAGAGCCTCAGTGGAAGGATATGTTGGTCAGCCACATTAAGCAGTGATGTGGGACAACACTGAAGCCCACACTCTGCATGGTTCACCTGTATCTTTTGTCATCAACGGGAATGAAGTCCATGAGCAGAACATATTCAGCTGAAGGATCCATCCCAGAGATACGCACTTGAAATGTTGGAAACATCCTCCTACAGTTTGTGAAAAAGTAAAAGAAAAATATTCATTAATAGACATTAGAGAAAGCGTAAAAAAGCAACAAAAGAAACATCAGCAGTATGTATTGTTGAGGATTTGTCACCGTCCAGATTTTGTAACTATCATCTCTGTGCCCAGCTGGTTAAACTGCTGCCAAAGTGCCTGCATCTCCAGCTGAACTCTGACCCCACTGACCGGAGGGGCTTTGGCGCTCAACAATGCCCCTCTGTCTGCACAGTAGGGTAGAGATAGGTCACAACTCTGAGACAACCCAAGCCCTGAAAGGATAACCACTGTTTAATATTTGTTCTTCAAACTTGACCAGATTAACAGTGCGTGAGTAAAGAGGTTACTCAGCTCAGATCGTTTGGAATTAACGAAAACACTTACCGTTCATTCTTTCACTATCTTAAAGAATATCAGATTAAATCAAATAGTTTTGCTTCTTTTCTAATATTTCAGTTCTTCCACTCAAAACTGTTAGAAATTATGACACAAAGACTAGCAGAGAACCAAACATAGCTACTTTGCTTTGCATCGTTGTTGCAAAATTGCAAGCCCTACATCCAGTGCAGAGTGGCTGTTTGTGGCCATGGAGCAACCTGGTTTTATACACCACGAAGCCCTCACTGGGGACCTCCATGCCTGCCTCATCCATTATAATACTCATACGGCCACTGACATGCACTAATCAAAGTTACATAGGCTTGCATATGTGCAGGCCCAAAAATATTGAACACGCAAGTGTGCATGTGCACACACATACAATGTGCTGGAAGCATCTAGAGATCTCTGCTCTGTTGTCTCTGTAGCCTGAAGCCATAAGTGGATTAACATTTAGCACATTAATAACTCCCTATTCAGCTTGGTGTTGCTGGGCGTGGACAGATGAGGAGGGCAATAAACTGGTTTTATTATTCATAGACTGATTTCTTGGAGCACATTTCAACACCACACCAATTAGAGAGGCAAGTATTTATCATGTTTGACCATGGCATACATTTCCTATTTTGTTCAAAGGAAACGTGGTAAGGATAAGGTTACAAAATGTAAACTCATTTGTGTTAATGTGAATGGATTTAACATTTAAATGGAAAAAAAAATTTAATAATGTGTATAGATGATAATTCGTAGCTTTTGGAAGCACATTGTGCTTTGGACATGTTTATTCAGCCTCTTGTGGCTCTATGATGGGACGGTGTTGAAGGGTTCATGCCTGAGGGATCCAAAGGCTTTTCTCTAATAAAGCCCAACAAGAATCATGTTTGTCAATAGCCCTCTTCCCTCCTTGATCAACTCATTAATCACAGCATTCATGGCCACAGACAGAAACTTAGCAGGGATCTGAAGGACAGTCTCAAGTAGAACTGATTGTTTTATTGTTGGACCTTTGAGATCAATCATGACCTCTTAAAACACTGTGTCTTTGGGACATTAGCTTTAGGGCGTACAAAGGTTAGCAGTAATCAGTGAAGCTAAATGTGTGCCCCTGCCCTGAACATG
Organism: Craterocephalus eyresii; assembly: GCA_037177035.1. Taxonomy (NCBI): domain Eukaryota; kingdom Metazoa; phylum Chordata; class Actinopteri; order Atheriniformes; family Atherinidae; genus Craterocephalus; species Craterocephalus eyresii. The sequence goes on along the minus strand of JBBBVT010000009.1, from coordinate 4,373,752 downwards.
TTTGCAATCAAAGTAAAACTTCAGAACATAGTAATGGTACTGGCTTAAAATAGAGTAAACTTGGGTGTAACACTCAGTGAAAAAGCAGCGTGTCATCTGCATAGGCACTGATCGTTTTGGCCAAAAGAAAGTAAGATTTCCCCAGAGGCAGAATAGTATAAACAGTCAGATGTTTATTGAGCTGTATTTCATCAAAGCACTGTTTTCATCATCACACAGAGATTCACATACAGTTCATACACCAAATGTTAGCAGTTGGAATGCGGTGTGCAAAGATGGTTATGCATGTGTGTCTGTGTGTGTGCCTGCATGTGGTGAGCATGTGCGCGCGAAGAGATGTTTGCTTGTAAGAGGAAAAGTCACGCCAAGTTTTTGGTCATTTAGGCACTAACTTCATTTCAGGAGGTGGTGTGTGTGTGTGTGTGTAAGGGAAGAGGGACTGGAGAGAAAGGTAGAGTGGATTTAGGAATGACAGGAAAGTGGGGTTAGTTTAAGGTATGCAGAGCATTTAGCTCTTGGTGAAGGTTTCAGCGATGACGCCAAACATGGCTGTGAACTTTTGCTTGATGTCCTCGGCGAGAGGTGCAATCTTCTCCCTCAGGGCAGCCAGATCCTCGGCTTTGACGGACTGAGCCTGGCTGTAGGCCTGTCTCAGCTGCTCCTTGTATTCCTCCACGTAAGGAGTAGCCATCTGCTTCAGGGTCTCCAGGCGCTCGACGAGCTTGGTGCGCACAGACTCCACAATGGGCATCAGGGCGGCCCTGGTCTCGTCTACGTTTGTGGCCATCTTCTGACGCAGCTCAGCCACGATGGGCTCCATCTTGGCCCTCAGAGCTTCCATGTCAGCGGTGTGCTTGGCATAGTACTCTTGGACAATGGGCTCCATGTGGGAGCGGTACTCCTCCATGTGCTTTTCGAGGACCTCCCTCAGCTTTTCGCGCTTGGGCTCGAGCTCAGCTTTCAGGGTCTCGATGTCGGTCATGAGGGAAGCACGGAATTCGGCGGTGGCATCAGCGACGGTGCTAACAACGCTGTCAGTCATTGGAGACACAGAAGTCTGCAGGGCCTTGATCTGGGTGTGCAGGTCCTCCAGGCGCTGAGCCATGCTGGCCCTGGTCGGAGGATAGGACAGAGAGCACATCCATGTTAGCAAAGAGCTGTAAAAAGTGACTACAGCAGGAATTTAAAGAGATAGGCTTACTTGAGCTCCTGGTATGGAGTGCCATCAAGCTGGTCCAGAGCCTTGATGGCACCATCCTTCACCTGAGTCATGTACACATCCACAGCAGACCTGATCTGGGCCAGCTGGGAGGGTGCATCGGCCTGCAGGGAAGCGGCATTAGAGCCTGAGACGAGAAAGGGGAAAGGAAACTGTTAACCTGTGTGAAAGATCTAAAAAAGCTGTACATGCTAAAGAAATCTTATGTTCAGTACTCACCGACAGCCAGCAAAATGGCAAGAGCGAGAGCCACGAATTTCATGATGTTGGTCTGCAGAAGAAAAAGAGAAATCATGTTATAGACTTAAATAGTTCCCGTGCATCAGCTCAGAACAAGAAAAGAAATTAAGAAAATTATAAAGTGGAAATGAATGATACTATTTAGCTTTGAACTTCTCACCTTAAGCAAATTTAAATGTCTTAAGATTTTTTCCTGAACTGACCCAATGATGCTCTAACATATGGCTGTCTACGGAGAGAAGCTGTAATCCGGATAGATTAGTGAGACAGTTTAAGAAGATCGGGTCCGGATTGCTTTTTAATCTTGTTTAAGGTTTTGCAACAAAACGCAGAAATAGAATTAGGAAGTCAGCTGTCTGGACGCTGTCTGGGAGGCAGCCTGTCCAGAGGCGTCTGACCTTATACACAACTTTAGATAGAAACACCCTCTGTAGTGTGTCCCCAAGCCAAACAGCGTTTCTCTGGTATTAAAATGACTAAATAGAAAAATAAATTTTTTAAATTTGCTAATAAAAAAGTGTTTCCGCTGCAGAAAAACACATTTTAGGCATTTTAGTTCACTTAATAAAGCTTACAGAAAGTTTTTTTTTTAAAAGAAAAAAATGTAAAAGTTTTGCTAAACTTCTTCTTTTCTGTCTCCCACTCTAAAGCCCGGGTTCCTGTTGACGCCTCGATCTTTGCTTGTCTTACCTGGTGGAGTTGGTGACGAGACTGAAGAACCTCAGTAGGAGCAGACTTTTTATAGTGCCGGGGTGAGGGATGAGTCTGTTTGGGAAGGGGGAGGAGGAGAGGAGCTGCAAGGGCTGTGTGTCTCCGTGGAGGTGGACCTCACCCCCAGTCGTCTCCCTTAGCAGGAGGACTGAGTTGAGGGTTCAACGGTCACCTGCTGTGAGCAGATCAGTCGTCACACACAGCAACACACGTCAACAGACTGGGCCACAGATGGACTATATACTGTACATGATCAGGGTCAGACACGTACTGTAACTTTCACAGTTAGCTTCTTTTCAGTCCTCCAAAAGGCTGCTGCTTATTGCACACCTGTTCAGGTTTTTCCCTTAAATCTAGACTTTTCTTTTTTTTCTCAAGGCCAACCTGCCACGAGGAAATAAACACAAAGCCACTCAGTTTGGAACTCTAAGAAGAAGTGTTAATACTACATGAGGGAAATACTTCAATTTTACTTGTGAAAGACAGGAACCTACGTGGCTTAAGTTGAGGCACTCTGCAGGTTTATGCACACAGCAAAGCTGCTGAAAATCTCTGCCAAGAAAAACAAGCATGAGTAAACAGAAGGCAGCAACTTGTTGCAATCTGGCTCTGTGAAAAGCAATAACACTCAATCAAAAGTCACTGAATCGAGGATGACAAATGAGCAAACACACTAACAAAACCACGCAATGTTATGCAGTGATCAAGAAAGTACCAAAACAGACCTATCAGTATACGAATAACGAAATTAGTCATTGGTACGAGGCATGATTAATAGGTCAAAGAGTGGTGTGTACTGTCCTGTTGTTTGTTGTCCAATCACCTCTGGACTTTGTCACCGGGGTTTCATGTGATTTGAGAAATTGAAGTGATTGTGGGATGCGGTTCTTAATAATATATATATATATATATATACTGCTATAGGGATAATAACTTTTCTAAAGCCAGTCTAGCCGACATGAAGAGTAAAAAATGGATTTTGTGGCTCATTATATGACACTGGGAATTTGAATATGCAATGTTTAGAAAAAGATCTCATATGCTTTTCGGTAAAAGCTAAAGTAAAACAAAATATCTTAATTTGATATAAAGAAATATTTCCTGCAGTATATCAGACCAGTGCAGTGGGAACGCTATACAGTGAGGGTACAGGGTTACCAAGTGCAAGGTTAATCATTGCAAGCGCTGGCCTGCCGCCCTTGCATAATGCCTAGTCCATATGATCAATCACTTCGCTCAGTTGCAAAATGTCCACCGCATGCCTTATGCAACATGTAGCATGAAACTAATGGGACATATATGGGATTTTTTTTCTTGTAAATTTAAAAGAAAGGTCAGAAGTGCTCAGTTCCGAGAAAAAGCAGAAGAACTGTTAAAACATGAACTCAAAACACTTCACAACACAGACACACAACTTTATAAACAGGTCATTTTTAAGGATTCAAATTTGTTTGCTTTGTCTATTTTTTTTCTAAACTGGGTGAATAAATCTTTCCTGATGCTGCCTTTTAGTAGTTTTAATACTGCAGTTTTTGCAGTCTTTATTGTGAGGGGAAATCTTCACAATGAAGTCCAAAAGTCTTGAGCCAAGCCTTATTTCATCATGTGTTGCCAGGGAAAATAGAAAAAGTTGCAGAGAACTATTAAAACATGTGAAAACATAAATGGAAAAAAAAAACATTAATAAAGCAAAGAAGCAAAAATTATTCAGGTTTAACAAACTTAATAGTAAATATGATCAATTTTTACTCATCAACCCAGCCTGAGTTTTCCTGATAAAGGTTACTTCTCTGTTCTTTGATGAATCATCAGGAATAGTTTCCCCTGTCAAATTCTGCATTGCTCAGCCATTTTCCACGTTACTTCCATGTTACGCTTCTTTTTCTGAACGGTCGGGTCAGATGTATTACTCTGATCCTCTGTCAGCTCTCCGCTAGGTTTCATCTGCTGTTGTTAGTTTTTAAGCTCAACACAACCTTATGTCCCTTTTTTTATGCCAGATTTTTTATTTTTAAAACCTGAAGTTTCCCAATTGGGGGACTTAAAGAACAGAAGGTGCCAAATTGTGCCCAAATAGCCATTTTGGAGACCTGAGCTGAACTGTCTCTACTAAAATCTCTCTAATTTTGTCCTACTTCACTTAATCAGAGTTGGCCTTTTGAGTATAAATGTTCACATATCATGATTTGATAGAAGTCAAAAGAGATATTCATGGTTATCCTGAAAGTGTTTGAAACTTTGTTTAGTTTTGCTTTGTGCCATCTCACCTAATCTTAACCAGTAACACCAGTAAAGGTGATACTAATACATCTTAACACGTCATGCGTTTCCTTAACTAAATCTCCAGAAGTATTCAAATGGACCCAGTGGTTGCAGAGATTGTATTCATACCATCCCCCAGTATAGATTTTTCAAGTTAAAAAAATCACACCATTAAACATGATCAGACATGCCAACTTTTTGGTTGCTAGTTCTTTGGAAATCACATTAATGGTATAAAAATCCAATTTTATCTTTATCAGAAATCATATGCTTGGCTTTTTTTTTTTGTGTTTAAATCAAGCTGATGAGCCTGATGACAAGATAGAGGAGGTACTGTCTCCTGCCACGTTTCCAGCATCGTTATCAGCCCTGTTATCAGTTCTGTCACCGATTAGCCAAATACTGCAAAATATAATGATGGAAGCTTTATAGTATAGCATCAGATTACTTGGAAAGGAAACATCTGTATGATGGACACACTTCACTACTTTAAAAGTACTATACTTGAACTGAGTTAGTTCATTTATACTCCACTCACATTGGCCGATTGAGTATTATTTGTTATTCTACTTAATAGTACTACATGGACATTTAAGCTGAAAACACCGCTTTTAGACGCCCTTCTCTGTGTTTTGACATCTGTCAAACAGAAACGTGGGTAGAAAAAAGGGGAAAGTTCATTAAATAGAATAAATCATTACTATCAGGAGTCTGCCCCACATGACAGCCAGAGTAAAAGGAGGAAGAGATTACACCACATTGTCTCATTGTGCAGTGCTCTTTAGGGATTTTGCCCTGGCCCGTGAGATAAGAGTGTTCAACATACAGTATCAGCTGCTCCGAGCTGCTGATCAAGAGTGAAACAGGCCTTGTCAGAAGAACGATTCTTATCGGGGACAGCAACCTTTGAGACTCTTGCACTGCGGCGCATTGATTCCGCATCCACACTAAGGCCTGTCTATGGATTACTGCTGTCATAATTGTTATCAATAGGTCCTCAGTTCTCCCAGCTGGCAGGACAGTTGCTGAGGTTGCAGGTCTGGCAACAAACTCAATTCCTGTGAAGGGGAAGAATGAGCAAAAAATGGTTTTATTTCCAAACACAAACCATAGAAATGAGCTCGCTCAGCTCATCAGCAGCTCCAACTCTGGGTTTAAAGCATTACCTTTGCTTCATGTACAACAGAATAATTGCTTGAACCGACATAATAAGGGATTTTGATCCATTTAAGATGTAGTTTCGTCTACATGTCATGGGATTTGTTTATGACAAGCAACTTTTCCACCAGATTTACCAGATTTCCTGGAGCTGATAAATATTTAATCAGCGAATCCACCATTTGATCAGGCTGTGGTTCAAGGGTCACGTCATAGTTCCAGCTGCCTCTGTGATGGAGCACTGCTCTCAGCCCAGCAGGGGAGGTTATCTCAGCTGTAAGCAACAGTGTGACGGACGCTCACACTTGTTTTCTCCAACACACACACACCACTTACGATCGCTATACCCAAGCCTACTTAACTGTCGTGGTGTGCTTTTGCAATGACACACCTGCTGAGTTCATTTCTGCTTTAATACAGATATTTGGATCGAAGCCCTGCTCGCAGAGCGTCACCGCTGGTTGCATTGCCCTGAGGGCTGTGCAGCTTGACAGCAAGACAAGAAAATCCACCCTGAACTCAGATAACCTGGACAAGGCACAAATAAAGAAGATCCAAGAGTAATTTTTTAATTACAAAAATAAGCTGAAAAATGCTCACATATTCACTAAATAAAGAGGACATATGAAAGGGCACGTTCCATGACAGCTAACATGCAGTGAGTTGCCCTGATCAGCGATAGGGAGCATTATCTTCTCAGTTTATGAGTCTCTGCAGCCATTTACTGTTCTTAAGCATGTTCCTAAGATAATGCAGTTCATTCATGTTTTCCAGGGAAAGTCATGTCCCAAATTAAACTTTAAACCTCTGAGAGCTTATAAAAAATATATAATAGAAAGAAAAGCAGAGAATCTGAGAGGAGCACTGAGCAGGCAGGTTTTGAAGCAAAATCACTCTCATAAAGTATTTGCGTGTATTTAACAGAGCAGTCTCACATCGGTGTTGTGTATTTTGTGGTTCAGTGCGTAGGTGTTGATCATCAAAGTTTCAAGGCCTGTTTGTAATTCTAAAGCATTGCCCAAGACGTAGAGGCCATTCACCCTGATACTAGAAACAAGCCACCCACATCAAAGATAAACACTGGATGAGGAAGAGTCTTTTTCACCCATGACTGTGATGGCTTAGAATATATATTTCTATACTTAATGCTGCTTTCACAGAGAATTAGTGTGTAAGAAATTGATCATTTGACTTTATAAGAGCCTAATACATGAAAAATAGCAAGAATAAGGAAGAAAACAATATGGAGTCTTTTTAAATTAATTACTTTAAAGTAACTTTAAGCTTCCAAAAACTCCAAAGTTTGTTGATAGATGTAATGATGGATTATTCTACTCATCTGCCCTCTTGTGGTTAAAAATCTGAGTAGTTTGTGTTACATATTAAAGCAATAATCTTACAATCCAGTCTGCACTTAAGTGCCATGTTGAATAGGAATTTGAAAAATGTATTACAGAGGCTTGGGAATCTTGCACTATCCTTTTATTTAAAAAATGTTAACAAAACCAACAATAAATTGAATGACCCCATTCTCAGTAATGTGATAGTTTGTCATGGCTGTGGGACTCAACAAATGCATCATTTAGAACACAGTGTTAATTCAGCACCCAGCTGAGGGTGACAGGCGTTGGAAGGATAAGTGCCATCTGACACACCACAGGGATCCTCGCATTTAACCTCCCTTACAACAACACGTGCATCACACATCACGATTTCCCTCTCTACAAATAAAGTCACAGCTACTGATCTCTTCTGACATATATTTTTTAAAAGAGGAGTTCTTTCAACCCCATTCAAAAATAAAGTGTTGAAAGTTTGGTTTAAACCCAATATTTTTTTCATTACCCAGAAAGTGGGTTGAATTGAGGTGTTACAAATTGTTAAGGGGCCTTACATTCTTACATTATTCTTAGTTGATTAATAGATGCATTGTCACACATTGTGATTCTTTCAGTTTTCAAATAGAATTGCTTTCTTCTCAGTACAATGTGCCCAGTAAGCGCTACAGACAAAGGCTGTCTGTAAACCTCTGACCCAAAGTGAGAGGAAAGGGGCGATTTCGAGGAGAAAGAGAACAAAAACTGTCTGGCTAACAGCTTATTGAGTCAAAGATTACAATGAAATTATACCATATGCTACATCAATATCTGTAAAACATTCAGTTGTATTTTCACAAGTAAACTTACTTCACACAATGGTGAGCAAAGTAACTTCTTTTACCTACTTTAGGTGAAAGTGACAGGTGTACAGATTCATTATAGGCCAGTGGTACCCGTGTGAGATTACAGAGGCCTCCTACAGTCTGGGTCACTGACAATTCGAAACACAGAAATGCATTTCCCTGGAGGAAAGCATAAAATATAGGAATATACAAGTATGCAAACAAGACTTTAATAACTTAATATCCTATTTAGGAAACATTTAACTGCAAGATAACTATACACGCGTTTCCCACAAGTGTTTATTCTGTAATGTGTATTTTTTTGCTGGATTCCTGAGTAAACTAGGAACTTCCGAGCACACCTAAACGCCGCACGCCTCTCAGCCAGTCAGAGCCACGTCCCTCCATCGTCAACGTGAAACCAAGGAAGCGTCCTTGGAGATGTTTGTAGTGTAACTTTTGCGTCTTTTTCCCTGTTTGGGTACATCATGCCTATCTTTTCAATAAGCTGAAAGCTTATATTTATTTTCTAGAACTACTAATGAGAAACTATTTAAAGTCCGGGAGGTAAATTGCTTTTACGAGTCAGATCTTTTTGCAGCTAGTTCGCTTTCTGAGCTAACGCAAAGCTAACGTTAAAATTAGCTGGAAATGCTACCGTTAATTAGCTTAGCTCATCCTACCATAACATTCATAGTATTAATACTATTCACATGGATTGCACCTCGATATCTAGCAGCAGTCGTCTTTGTGGCCGTCAGGCTGTAGAGCTGCACAGTTGCTCAAGAGTGCTCCTGTTTGTCATTCAGCAACATTTTTTTTTGCCCATTTGTTAATCTTATTAGCAGAGCTTCATCACAGGATAAGAAGTTCGATTTTTGTCTTCAATAAAACTGCATTTCGCTCCGCACAGTTCAGCTTTCAGCCTTGCTATAAAAATGGATGACCGTTTATGAAATGCAACCCATCATTTTGTTTTCCACCTCCCATTTGTTTCTGCAGTAACCATGACTGCTCTCATAGGAGACCAGCTTATCCTTGAAGAGGACTACGATGAGAGCTACATACCCTCTGAACAAGGTGGTGTTAGACTGTGCTGATAATGTGATGATATCACACTGTAATTCTTTGTCATTTATTATGTACATGGGATGAATGAAGACAGTCATGTAACTGTAGATATCAACAGTCAGCGATGGACCGTGTATATTTCTATCTACTTTAATGAGATTTTAAACTATCCTACTGCATTATGTTACATGATGTTGGGGTTGAAATGCCCCGATTCTACCCAGCTGTTCTCATATTTTATATTCTCTCACTGGTTAGAGATCCAAGAGTATGCGAGAGAAATTGGCATCGACCCTGACAATGAGCCAGAGCTGCTGTGGCTGGCCAGGGAGGGGATTGTCGTCCCTTTGCCTCCTGAGTGGAAGCCTTGGTAAGCATGAGAGAGAGCCTAGACAGCAGATCTCTGCCACCATGTCCATTCAGCTGCTATTAGAAGCTATTTGAATTAAAGCTGTGCTTACCCTGTAAGTTTGCATTTGTTTGGGAGTAATGTGATAAAATGTTATACTGATGTGAGTGATCAAAGATCTAGTATTAATAATCATAAAAGAAAAACCTTTTGGGTTTAGTATGTTTCATCTTCAGTCTGATACTGTACAAGAAGTAAAATGGATTAAGAACAAAAAAGTTATTCACCAAACTGAAATAGTTTGTCATGTCAAGCTGTAAGTGGCTTCCGTCCGTCCACCCACCCACCCGTCCGTCCGTCCGGCCGTCCATCCATCCACAGACCTGTTCATCTGCTTCACATTTGTCTGTTCCTCCATCCTCCTATCCAACTTTCTGTTTATCCATCTATCCATTCACCAAATCATCCATCCACCTACACAGACATCCACCCCCTGTCGATCTGTCTCTCCTTTTCTCCATCCTCCCAACCACATGTCTGTATTCAGTTCAGTTTCAATTCAGTTCAGTTCGGCTATGTTTGTACAGCGCCAATTCATCTCAAGACAATTCACAGACAATCTGGTCATACATTGATTCATACAAGCCAATTCATTACAAATAGCCTAGTTAAGGAAAGCGATGGACCACACCAAATCTAGTCGAGGAGAGAAAGAGATGGTAGGAGAGACACAGTCGTCACATTTGATCCTTCGACATCTGCTGAGAGAAGAGAAATATGTTAATGATGGCAGCACTGTGAGATGAGGAGCAGAGAGATGAGGATGAAGGGACGTTCCTCAGCAGTCTAAGCCAGCAGCATAACTAAGAGACAGCTAGTCCTCCCTAACTATTGGAGTTATCACACAGGAAGGTTTAAAGCCTGATCAGGAGGCAGTATATCCTGATCAGCCTGTCCTTGCCTTCTCTTTGTTTAGTTGACGCAGCAAAATGACTTCCTCTCTTTCCATCTGCCTTACTCTCTAAAGTCAGGATGTGACGGGGGATGTCTACTACTTCAACTTCTCCACTGGTCAGTCCACCTGGGACCACCCCTGTGACGAGCACTATCGCCGTCTGGTGATCCAGGAGCGCGAGCGTGCTCAGCTCACAGCAGCTACCAGTGGGGCAGGAGCCAAGAAGGACAAGAAGAAAAAGAAAGAGAAAAAGGAGAAGAAGAAGAAGAAGGAGCCACTGAAGGCTCCATCAGTGAGTAGTTAACATGAACATAATCTGCATGTTTATAAAACACATGTAGATAGCATCTTTTTTAAAACTTTTGCCTGTTTAATAACTTAAGTTAAAGAATAATGTAAAGTTTTGACCCCCTTTGCAAGTTGTAGGAAGAATCTTTCCTGGTTTAATGCCATAAAATTATAATTTTCTAAATTGTTTGGTTTGTGCTCCGTGTTTTAACTGAAGCGTAGTCTGGGTGTGCTCCTTATTTTACATCCAAAAATCTTTTCCTATAGACGCTGAGCTCGTCTTTAGGGCCGTTATCATCCCCGCTTGCCAGCTTGGTTCCTCTAAGAGGACTGGACCCCCCTGGTCAAAGTCCTCTTTCCGGGTCTGCTCCTTCTCTTCGGGGGCCCCTTGGCAGTTTAGGTGGGCTGGAACCTCTGAAGACATCCCTTCGGGTAAGAACTTATTCAGGTTCTGTTACTACATGCAGGACTACAGATACTACTCTGAAAATTTGAATATGCTGGAAAAGTTGTTTTATTCAGGCAATTCTACATAAAAGGTGAAACCAATACTTTCAGAGGCCTGACATTTATTTATTTAAAATCCATTTTTTATCGATTTCAAGCAGTATTCTAATCTAGTTTTTTAATTTGAGGTTTTCTGAAGCTGCAAAACTTGATCAGCAAAATATAAAAAAATAAAAGCAGAAATATACTGATATGCATACTAGTTGTGTATATGTGTACATTCAATCTTTGAAGTTAAGGTACAGGAACTACTTGGAAAATTAGAATATCCTTATTAAGTGCATGCATTTCTGTGACCTAACTTCAAAGATGAAATGCATATGCAGACAATATATATTCAATATATCTACAATATATATATAGACAAATAGTATGCAAATCAATATATTTCAGCTTTTATTTGTTTAGATTTCGCTGATAAGGATTTGCAGCTCAGAAAACCTCAAATTTAAAAACTCAGAAAATTTGAATATTTCTTGAAATCAATAAAAATGGATTTTAAATACAAGAATGTCAGGCCTATTAAAGTAAATGCTTGCATCTGTACTTCATGCATAAAATGTATTGGTTTCAGCTTTAATGTTGACTTGCCTACATAAAACAACTTTTCGAACATATTGTAATTTTCCAAGTTGTACCTGCATATCTTGTTTTAATTCTTTTACCAAGCCTTTAAATCTGTTCTTATTGTATAATTTCTTTTTTTTTTTTCAGGCTCCTCGCAGCAGTGGGGCTTCTAGTGTTTTAGGCACCAGGCAAGAGGAGAGAGTGTCCTTTACTCTGCCTGGCCTGGATGATGAGGATGATGATGACGACAATCCTGAAGAAAAAATCTCAGAAAATGAGGTTCGTTTTGCTCCCCGATCCTCTCAAAGCTACTTTATTTCCTTAAAAAACCAAACATTGTCTCCTGTTTTTCCCAGCCAAGTCCCCGTGGTTCAGACAGACTGCTGAATAACCTCCACCTGGACCTGGACGCTCTCGGAGGAGGTTTACAATATGAGGTAGATGAAATCCCATTCTTCTAACAGCAGTGATTGTGTAACATCTGTAAAGTGAACCATTGTCTTCAGGACAGTGAAGCCAGCGGTGCGGCTCCAGCCGAGGAGAAGACGGAGCCAGAGCTGCAGGACTTGGGCCTGTCTGAGCCGCCATCGCAGCAGGTAAAAACATGGACGCTCACAAATCCGCTCTGCCATACTTCTACTCGTTCCTCTCATGTACCAGTGTGTCGCATCCTTTCACGGTTTGTGTATTTAGTTTATTGGGATTATTTGGCTTAGCTATTATTAGCACCTTGGAGGTCTTTCTTGTAAAACCGTGCCCTTCAATCATGTTGGAATTAATTTTCAAGACACTAAAAGGAAGATATATTCATTTCCTGTTTTTGTTTGAAAGTTAGTTTGATTTCTATGTATTGTTGCCATTGCGGTCTTTTCTTGTTGCCTCATGGCTCCTGATCCGTCTGTAATTCCTTCTCTTGTGTCTTTTTGATCTTTTAAACCTCTCTACCTCGCTCTGTGACCCGCACGTTCACGCAGCTGATGTGCTGCTGGGACCTGTCCTACGGCCACGGCTGTTACTGTGTCTTCCTCTTTGTCCTGCTCTCCTCCTACTGTCGCTGTTACTGTTTCGCAGTCTGACCTGAAATAACCCCAGCATGTGTCTTCGCCATCATAATTTACTTTGAACATTTTCTGCCTTCATTTATTTACCTTATAGACCTTCCTTTTGTCCAGTCCAGCCTGGGGGAACCTTCCTGATATTTATATGGCCAAAATATCCAGAAGAAGAAATATTTCATATTTATCTTCCTATTTTGATTAATTCATTGAAATATCCGCTATAACTTGTTAAGATTTTTTGGTTTCTGCATGCTCTTGTTCCAAGTACATCGCACCTCCGCCATCTTTCAGCAGGGGTCGCAGCCTGTTTTGTCCGCCTCCTTCTCTCACTTGCCCTCCTCCATCCCTTCTGTCCCCCTGTGTCTCTGCACGCCTTCCTTTGTGCCTCCTTTCGGGGGACGGACGGACTGTTCTTCCTCCTGCCCTCCTCCACCAAGGACTCCTTGAAGGGTCGCCGCATCCGCCTCTCTCCCACAAAGTGCAGCAGAAGCCACGTCAGCGAGGAGGGGGCCGCCGTTAGCACCCCCCAGTCTGAACACTTTGCCCATCAGTCGCGAGAGGAGGCGGCAGAGGAGGGTGGAGAGTTGGAAGAGGTTCAGGAAGAGAGGGTAGACGATGGAGAAGAGGGGGAGGCGGAGGAGGCAGGGAGCGAGGCGGATGAATGGGGAGGAAATGAGGGGGAGGATGGAGAAGATAGGAAAGATGATGCGAGGCCAGAGGAAGGAAAGGAGGATGGGAGTGGAGGTAAGGCGGCGGGGGAGAGTGAGAAAGAAGAGGGTGATGAGGTTGAGGAGGAGTGCAGTGGTGGTGAAGATGTAGAAAACGATGAGAGGGAAGGTGAGGTCTCAGAAAGTGAGGAGCGCGACGATGGAAAAAATAGTGAACCAGAGGAAAATAGCAGCGAAGAAGAGATAGAAAGATTTATTGAAAAGGAGAAGGATGGAACCAGGAACAGCGAGGGGGTTGGAGCGGGGGATGAGGCCGGGAGGAGTGTAAACGAGGGGGACGAAGGGGTGAAAAAACAACAAGACGAGGATGAAGCTGTCGCAAATTGCCATAAAAGTGATGAAGATGCAGGAAGGGAGATGGAGGACAACCTGGACAGAGAGCGAGACGAGCCAGAGAGAAGCATTTCTGATGAAAGGCAGGTTGAAAGTGAGAGAGAGAAGGTAGAGATAAATAGCAAAAGAGGTCAGGAAGAGGATGAGGAGGGTGGGAGTGATGAAGCCCTGCAGAGATGCTCCATCAGCCACAGGAGACTGACAGAGACTCACGGGGAGGAGTTAGAAAGATGCGTACAGAGCGGAGGGGAAGAAACGCTGAAGGAAGGAGCGGAAATGGAGGAGGAGGAGTCAGATGGCCAAAGTCCCAGAGCAGCGTCGCAGAGTGAGGAGGAGGCCGTGGAGGTTTTTGAAGCGGGGCCATCTCAGGTCCAAGCAGCCGAGCGGGGGCGTGGGGCGCATTACCAAAAGAGTGAAAGCCTGGCTGATGACATGAAGGATGGGAGAAATAAACCTTCCCTTCCTGCAGAGGTAGGGCTGGGTGTTGTCTCTGCCTCCCCCCCACCCCGCTCACCCCCCAACCAGCCCCGCCCTGCTTTCATACACAAGCAGGTGCATGTATCTCCCAGAGTCCAACTCCTGTGCCTTAGGGGCTTGCTGTGATTTCCTGTCTGGGTGTCATTGCCTCGAAAGTGGATGGAATTTTTGATCCCTCCTGCCATCACTGCTCCTCTTCCAGTTAGCCAACGCTGTGCTGTGTGATTTATCTGCAACACGCCCGCCTGCAGCCTGGCCTTGCTTGTTATTGCATGTAGGCCCCCCCTCCACCTTCCATGTTATTCTTTGGTATTGGCAGTTTGCTTTAGAAAAAACACCTGTGCATGCAGGTTGCACTCAGAAGTGTTAAATCAGTAAATCAGTGTCCTGTGTTTACATGTCATTGCAGGAGTCAGAGGCCAGTAAAAACATGGAGGAGGTGTCATCTTCTATGGGTGTCAAGGTTTATCTATCTATCTATCTATCTATCTATCTATCTATCTATCTATCTATCTATCTATCTATCTATCTATCTATCTA
>JBBBVT010000009.1:4347657-4359028 GCA_037177035.1 Craterocephalus eyresii | reverse complement strand
TCTGTCTGTCTGTCTGTCTGTCTGTCTGTCTGTCTGTCTGTCTGTCTGTCTGTCTGTCTGTCTGTCTGTCTATCTATTTATTTATTTATTTATTCATATCTATCAATCTATGTCTATATCTGTCTACATCATCCATCCATCCTTTGAATGTCAGAAACCTCATAATCCTTCTGGTTCTGCATCTTGAAGCTGTCACAGAAGGTTCTAAACGACTTGTCTGGCACCATCAGTCCACTGGAGAAGGACAGAGGAGGGACCTGTGAAGAAGAAGAAGAGGAGGAGAATGACAGCAGAGCAAAGGGGAAGACTGAGATCAACGGCAGGTATCTGCTTCAGCTGTTTGACCAGCCAAATTGTGGAAATGATCTCAAGTTGAAATGATTAAAAATTGTGCGCAACAGCAATGTTTTAACAATATTTTTACCCCTCTTATTTTTTTAGCCTTAAAAGCTGCTGTAATACTCCCCTCTCTCTCCTTTTTCCAGTCAGATTCTACCGACAGACAAAGACAACCTTGCACTCCATAAAGTTGACCGACTTGTCCTCCACCACTCCAGCCCGTCACCTTCGCTTTCCAGCTCCCTCCGCTCTGAGCGCGGTGCCCCCCAGCATCAGAACAAACAAAGCCTTGACCTGTCTCCGGGCCTACAGAGACCTGAAACCTCTAGAGGTCGGCAGGCTCGGACGTTGGAAGCTCCACATGAAGATCCTGAACCCAACTTAAATAAACTAGAGAGCCCGCTGGGAGACGAGCCAAGCTGGAAAATCCGTAAGGAGAGGAAGAAAGATGAGGAGGAGGAGGAGGAGAGGAAGACAGCAGAGAGAGAGGAAAGGAGACCAAAAGAAAGGGAGGTGGAGGAGAGAGTTAGGAGGGAGGCCGAACGAGAGATGGAGGAGGAGAGGGAGCTTTTGTTGAAGGAAAACAAGAAAAGAAAGCATCTCCTCCAAGAGGAACTGAGGAAAGAAGAGGAGGAAGAGGAGAGGAAGCTGAAGGAGGAGAGCGAGGAAAGACTGAGGTATCCATGTCGTCTGTGTCGTTTAATCCCATTCCCGATGGTTTTCTTAGCTTAAAACGCTCGTGCATGATTCCAGGACCCTGCGGCAGCATCTCTTGTCTAAGAGGAGAGAAGAGGAGGCAAGGCTGAACGAGGAGTCTGAAGGAGTGCTGGAAGAACTCAGAAGAGAGAGAGAGGAGCAGCAACACAAACTCAGGTCAGACTCACTCACATGCAGTAAGATTATGGCCACAGCACATCCATTCTTCTTCTGCTCCTGTTTACTGTGGATGGAGGAGAAGTGGACACAGCCTGGATGGATGTGCCTGCTGTCTTTGAAGTACCTGATTAAAATCCAAATCACCAACCCTTCTTTTTATATGTCTTCTTGTTTTATCTGCTCTAGAGAGGAGAGTGAGATCATGCTTCAGGAGTTACGGGCGACGCTGGAGGAGGAACGAGCAGCAACACGCGACAAACTGGACGCCCAGAAGAAGCAGGACGTGGATCGTCTGAAAGCTGAGTCTGAGGAGGAGCTGCAGGCCGAGAGGAGGAGGCTGGAGAGAGACAGGGAGGACAAGCTGAGCGCGCTGAAACAGGAGGTGACTGGTTTAGTTGCTACGTGTATTTTACGTAAATAGTCCACATCTAATTGACTGAACTGTTCAGCCTGGCCTGAACAGTCTGCTCACAGGATTTATTCCTGCAAATTTAGCGGGAAACTAGAGCGGAATGAAAAGCTGTGCTTTGTTTTGATGGTGCACCGTATCACATGTGGAGAACAGATAGATCTGTTTTCCCGCTCGGTGCCAGTGAACCTGAGCAACTGTTTAATGATCAGTGTTTTCAATATTTTGTCTGTGTAAAGGTCAAAAGCACGGAGAGGAGGAGGGAGCTGATGATGAGTCCACGTCCTGAGCAGCAGCTGGCAGAGTACCACAGAGAGGTTAGGCAACAAACACGCTGAGGGTGACGTCATCAGCATGTCTGCTTCTGTGTGAACATGAGTTGACGTGTGGAGTCACATTTGCATCCGTCTCTGCTGCTGCACAGCTGACTGACATACTCCAGGAAGTGAGAGACGAAGCGCAGCGTGATCACGAGAGGAAGCTGGAGCAGCTGAAGGACGACCACAGGAGGGAGATAAACGGCATCAGAGAGAAGTACCTTGATGAGGTCAGAGGCTGTTTGAGCTCGAGCGCCATCATCCGACGGGAGACGGAACACACGGAAACCAAAATATCACACACTGGTTTTAGTATGGTAGTAAGTGTTGATGGGAGATGGGTGTGTTTGTGTCCCAGGAAACGGCTCTGAGGGAGCGCTTGCTGTCCAGTCTGCAGGAGGACAGAGAGCGTCTCCGGGCCTCTCATGCTGTCCAGCTGGAGAAGCTCCGCTTGCAGCTCCAAACACAGATACAGAAGACTCAGCTAGCACACTCACGCAAGGTGAGATGGGATCCGTGTGTGTTCACTTGCTTGGATTTTCTGTTCAGAGGTCCCAATAAAAACAACAAAAGATTAGACTTCATTTGATTTTCATTTTAAAATGAAAAAACTAAAGTTGAAACGTGACTCATTTTCCCTAAACTATCCAATGAAATTAACTCAAATTTGAAAATGGCTCGAATTTGTTTTAAAATTTGTAGAACAAAAATTTAAACATGTAAAACTACAAGGGAAAAATAATTTTCTCAGACAGGAAGTGGTGGATTATGTTGGCGAATCACAAACAGTCTCTGTGGTGGAAGGGACTCAACAGTAAAGGTCCATTTCCACCAAGTGTCCGTGTTAGTACGCATTTTTTTGGCCGAAACTGGGAATAGTGCCATGATATCTGATCCGGACCCACTACTCTTTTCTGACCCTCCTGTTGGGGACCCAGTCTGATGGCTCTGACCCTAAAGGGTGGAGTTTAAACACAGCTTTATACTGATTGGATGAAAGTGCAATCGGCTGGCCAAAAATGAATCCAAACCGACACTCAGACCCAGGAATGGATGGAATCGTCATTTCTCCTGTACACATTAGAAAATATTCATCTAATGACCATATATAGTTCAACTGTGTGAGCTTCCGTTCACTTATTTAAAAACTAATATCTGCTCTTCTATTAAGAAAATATTTGCAACAGAAACCTTTGGTTAGCTGCGAGTGCTGAAAAATAAAACAGTATGAAAATAATTGTAATTAATCTGCATCGAGGTAATTAGTTGTGAAAATGATTTAAGGCTGGATTGCCGGGCCCTGGTTTTAAGCCACATGACAAGAAGAGAGAACCTGCCATTCTTTTCCTTTGTTTCTGTGTTACGTTCTTCGTTGTAAGCGTCACGCTGCTACGGCGTCAGGCTGTTACGTAACTTTCTGGCTTACCTGGAAAGTAAGGGTGCGGTTGGCTGTTTAAAAATAACAAAGACAGGGTTTACTGAACCAAACCATATTGGCACAAGCAATGCTCCTTTGTGGAAACATTGTTTTTGGTTCGGATTTTGTCTGAATGGTGACTATTTAACGAAAACACATTTTTTACCATGCAAAGGTCATGTATTCAGCAGCATTGTACTTTCTGTCAGCAACATGTCTCCAAAAGTTATGATTATAAATGGAATAAGGAACAAGTGTTGAGGTTTTGGGGATGATCCCTGGATCACAGCTTGGATCCAGAAATCTTTGAAGGATTCTTTACTTTTGGGAGATAGGGTTAAGTTTACCACTAGAGCTTCTAACTCAGAAATAATCCCCACAGTCACCGGCAAATGTCTGCGCTCTCGCCCAGATTTAACTCATAAAGAAGGAGACCTGTTGTAAAAAGAGATGATTTTACTTTGTTGTGCAGGAGTCGGAGCTGCAGGATCTGGCAGATCAGGTGGAGCTGAGAGCCAAAGAGCTGAGGAGCCAGGAGGCCATGCTGCAGACTAAGGTGCATCTCTGACTCTGCATGTAACTTTAAAACAAAACAGAATGACACGGACTGATCTCCTGTGTTAACTATCAGGCAGCGGATCTAAAGAGGAGGAGGAAGAAGCTCGGAGAAGAGGAGGAGGAAGTAGACAGACAACTGGAGGTGTGAACTATTCTTTAATAAGTCAGTGCACCTGCTCTCTTCCATCTGTTAACCTTCTGCTTCCACGTCTGGGCTTCGCCTGGGTGTTCAGACTTTACCTCGGCTGATCCAGGAGAGGGAGCGGCTGAAGGATGAGCTGCAGAGGATGAGAGAGGAGTTGGCTCAGGCCCGAGAGCTCATGCACAGAGCCAGAGAGGAGAGAAGTGCAGCCAAGGAGGAGGCGAGGAAGCTGAGGGACGAGAGGGACAAAGCCAGGGAGGAGGGCAGGAGAGCCCGGGAGGACAGGGAGCGACTGGAGAACAAGGTGGCACTGCTGCAGGACAGGTGTGACCGTCTCAGTCGTAGAGTCAGGTCAGTCATTGTTAATCATTTTGAATATTATCTTTATTAACCTTTGACATTTGTTTCCCTTTTTCTTTTTATCTAATCAGATCATTCATGTTTTAATTTATTTATTTTATTAACTTAATTTGTGCATTTATTTTTATATAATCAATTTTTTTAATCAATGTATTATTTGATTGTATTTAATTTCTGACAGTTTTTTTTAATTATTTCTGAATTTATTTTGTTTTTATATAAATGTAGATAAATATAGGCGATAAGGTATTAATAGTATTAAAACGTGTGACATGGTGAGATGTGATAAAAATGGTAAATTTGGAAGTTGTATATATTTTTTAGCATTATAAAGGGGTTATGGGGTTTTGTTTCGACAGTGAGTTGGAACAGGCTGAAGGAGAGAAAACTCCTCCCAAACCTGAGCTGAGTAAAAAGAAGACAGAAAAAGCAACAGCGCCCCCCTGTGACGGGATAGACTCATCACTCCATGTGGATGACCTGGATGAGTCGCCCCCCTCCCCTGTGCCCGACAGCCACAGCAGCATAGACGAGTAAGGAGAGGCAGGGCAGTGTACTTTTACAGATCATATACTGTATAAATGTGTGTGTTTTTATAAAAACTGACAGCTTTCAATGTTTGAATGAGGATTTACTTTTACCCTAAAAGCTCTTCATCTCTTTGTATGAGATCACGAATAGATGATCTATCATGTGTCGGAACCCAGGAAGAATTGCTGCAACTTTGCTGCAGCTAATAGGGATCCTAATAAAATAACAATAAACAATCACCTTTATATCACCACTTATCATCATTAATTAATACTTCATAAGATATATTTGCTCATCTTGAATTTGATGGGAGCAATGTGTCCAAAAAAAGGCTGAGACAGGATCATGTTTATCATTATGTAGTATCTCATTATCTTTTAGCAATAGTCTCTAAGTGTCAGGAGCATTTCCGGATAGGAATCATGTCCCATTCTTCTCGCACATATCTGTTTCCAGCTGTCCGACACCCCTTGATCTATAAACCCCTGGTTTTATATTTTATTTTCACAATGCGTCTACATAACAGATATACAATATACAAATTCTTTGAAATTTTACATTCAGGAAGATCCTGAGTATTGAGCCACCTCTTGAACCACTACCTACCTTTACTAGAGCAGTCCCCTACTAAACAGGAGGTCGGTGGTTTTATTCCACTCTGGCACATGTGTCCTTGGGCACTGAACCCTACCTTGCCTCCCGATGTGCCTATTGGGGGAATGAATGCGTGCGAATGTTAGTTACTAAGCACCCAGTATGATTCAATATAGGTGCTGTGTAAATGGGTGAATGAGACATGTGATGTAAAGCGCTTTGAGTGGTTGCATGACTAGAAAAGTGCTCTATAAGTACAGTCCATTTACCATTTACAGTCCATTTCACTTTTCAGACACATGCACTGCCAGCAAATTCCCAGTAGACCAGTACATGACACAAAAACCTTGGTTCAGAATTGGATTTTGAATATCGGTCTATGTGTGGCCATGCTTATTTGGAACTGAGGCTGTGTGTGTTTTCAGTGTTTACGTAAAGTTTCTTTCCCCACAACTTTGATGTTGCAGGTTTCGGCGGTACGTCTCTTCACACGGCACCTCCATCCAGAAAACCAAACTCTTCCTGGAGAGGGAGAACAGCCGGCTGCTGGAGAGACAGGCAGCCCTGCAGGCGGCCCAGACCAGCTCCTCCCAGGTCACCGATCTTGGAGGAGTGACTGAGGAGATGATAAGAAACCTCCAGCAGGTGCAGGGGCAGCCTAACGGAGGCGATGGTCGCTGCCGTTTGATTGCTTTTTAAGAGAAGAGCTAAATGTTGGTTGCTCTCTCCCGTTTCTTCTAGGAGGCCAGAGATGTGGCGGAGCTGCAGCGCACAGTTGAGAGAGGAAATGCTCTGCTGCAGAAGAAACAGGAACAGCTGCAGCAGCTGGAGAGCTCAATGGCTGAGGAGGTCAGGAAAAACCATTCAGGGATTCAGGGACACTTAAAGAACAGAATAAATGAAGATTTAACCCAACGAAAGCAACAGAACGGATGAACAGATAAAATAAAAAGTTAATTAGTTCATTTATTTGTGTGACCTTTAGTCCGATTCTTTTTTCAATGATAATTACAGCCCTACTCTGCAATCTATATTTGCATTCACTGCAGTGTGGAAGTGATGATGAGTTTTCTAATAAAGCATGCTTCAGATGAAGCTACATGCACATGAGGGGACTAGCCACATATTCATTAAAAACAACTGTCATTTTGCACCTAATGGGGCTTTTTTTAACTTCCCTCTGTGCTTTTCTTCAATCAGCCCGTTTTTGGGAATTTCTCTCAGCTGACTGGAGAAAGAAAAGTGACCTTCGATGTGACCGAGTCGGACCTCAGCAGTGCCGTGGCCCATCCGGATGGGACAGGTGACACACGACACATAATTGTCCAGCTTTACCCAGGAATGTTTCACTCTCTCTACATTGTCGCTTCCCGTTTGTTGGGATGGTTAAATACAAGTAAATCTCTATTTAAAACTGTGTATAATTAGCTGTTAGCATGTGCTGATGATATTCATCCTCTGTTGTGCCTCTCAGAGTTGCTGCACTCGTTGAAAACCTTTCATGCTCTCCTGTCTCATCTCCATGTGCCCCTCTTCTCCGCCTCTCCCTTCAATCAGCAGACCCCACCACTGTCCCCGCCAAAGTCAAGGAATTAGCCGAGTCCCTGCAGCAGATCTCAGGGCAGCTCAACACCGTCCTTAATGCGCTGGGTTCACTGGCCCAGAGGCAAAGCACCACGCCTTACTCCACATATCTTCCCTCCACCCCTGCGCCAGTCATTCCCCTGATGCACAGCCTGGCTCCCGTCTCCTTAGGCCCACCGTCTGCCTGGAGCTGGACACCTCACAGCAGCTCTGCCCCTCTCTTCAGCACTCCCATCAGCAGCGGGCTGAAAGCCTCAGAGGACCTCATTAACAGCCGATGGAGCCAGATTTTCCCTGGTAAGTCAGCGTATGAATGAAGCAGCAACGATGAAAGTGATTTAGACTGTACAGTTGGTCCTGAGCAGCTGTTGTGCTCTGCAGGAGCAGCTGCTGACGGGGTTGCTTCCAGCACCAGCAGAGCCGCCTCAGCTTACCCATCATACACTCCTGTCAGGTACTGCAACCTAACATACACTTCAAATCATCGCAATGTTGTCGATTACAAACCAGATTAAAGATTAAATGTAGTTTCGAGAATGGTAAAGTGTTTATGTCTGTCTTAGTGAGCAGGCCCGCAGCCTGCGGTCCGCACAGAAATCAGTGGAGATGGATGGCCAGAGGCTGCAGGGGCTGATCGACGGCAACAAGAGATGGCTGGAGTTGCGCAAAAAAGACACCAGCATGTATCCTCCTGAAACGCTCTTTTTGTCTCTTCTTCTTTCTATTGGCAGACATGATTATTCTTCTTTTCTCCATATTCCCTACTCACATGTCTGATACTCTATCACCACTTCATAAAACTGTAATTTGTTCTCTGATGCGCTTCGTTAGACCACTGTTGTCTTTAACTCAGCTTTTCAGACCTCTCTTCACTCGATATCAAGCTCCTTCGTCTAAGAGCAGCCTTGTCCAGCTGGGCCTGGATGATAACAACCAGATCAGAGTCTATCACTACTGAGGACAGGACGCACAGTTCCGTGCTGCTGCACTGTGACCCTCACCGCAGACTTTGGAGCCGTACTGACTCTGACATGTTAGCAGTGTTATATTTTATAAAAAGCTTCCAGTGCAGAGATAGTCGTCCAGGAAGTCGTGACGACAGAGGGCATGGCTCCTCCGTGTCGTCTACAGCTGCACAGCAGACTCAAACGGGAGTCTGTCAGGGTGTAACCTTTGTGTATGACAATCACATTTACCTAACAATACCTTGTGAGTTACAGCTGTTCACAGCCAAATTCTGTCTTCGTAACTGTTTTTTAAAGGTGAAGCTAATCCACTTTTTACGGCTCCTGCCCTACACTCCTTTAATGTTTACATCGCACTTGTAGTGAGCTGCTGACTTAAACACTCCCACTTTTGTGCACAAATTTGTGTAAATAATGCTGTATTTTTCTATGAAATTTAAAAATATTTTTTTTAAATATATTCATTACTGTGTGTGTGTGTTATTTTATTCCTACGGAGGAACGCCGCAGCTTATGCACTGTTTAAAGAAAGTTTTACACTTTAATATTTCATCAGACTGCTTTTGGCTCTTAATACAGCAAATTTGCATCGTTTCAATAAGCCTCTGCAATTTCAACATTTATTTTCTAGTTGGAGTAATTTTTCTCCCTAAATGATGAGAGTCCAACCACTGTGCAAAGCCCATAGCACCCATCGCAAAGATTCTTAAAAGGGCTTCAGGTCTGGAGTCTGTGGTGGTGGTGCATTATGCTCTGTGAAACACTCTCAGTCCAGGAAGACAATGGATCCCAATTATCCTTCCAGCTTTAAACACAACTTCAGTAACTTCTGCAAGATCTTTTCTTTGCTTAAAGGATGTATACCCGATATTACATCTGGCTATTTTAGTGAGCGAAAGCGGCTAGTTTTTAGCTTTGGCGTGACGCTGTCTCTCTCTCTGCTATCGGGTGTAGCTCCTTTAATGCCAATACTTCTGATTTGATGCACAACCACGCAATGGTTTGCTGCAACATAATCATCTACAACAGGGATCCATGATCCTGTACCAGCAGGTGTCAGAGGTTTTCCTGCAACAACACACCGGACTCAGACTTGTGCAGCACGTGACTCTTCTAAAACCTGATCTGTGTGGTAATTATCTGATGTGAAGCGCTCATCTTTTTAGTTAATTCATCTGAGTATGGGGTTGGGGAGTGTATGAGCCACTCCGGGCTTGTTAAAAACTAGTTACTTTCACAAGTGAAAGGAGAGAAAGTGAAACATGTGAAAAGGAAACCTTTATTCAGTAACCGCTCATTGCAATTTTTGACAATAAAATATTTTTTCTTCATACAGAACAGTGCAAAACATACCTCCGCAGTCACACATGTGGGCAGTCATGAAGTTAATACAATCATCGATTTTCCCCAGCGAGAAAGGATGGCTAGCTCGAGGATCTGACCAATCAGAGCACAGTATGTGACTAACGTGATAAGAACATTAAAGGCCACTGGACAGACTGCACAGGATTCATGTTTGCACGATTAATGTTTGTAAACACACACACACACACACACACACACACACACACCTGTACAAACACACACACAGCATACAAACAGTATTTTTCAAAATGCCTCGTGATCGGACGGAACGTCGATTATATAAAATAAGTTAACTTGGACAGGTCGAGTTTGTACATTGTTATCTTTGTCACCAGAATTGAAGTAAACATTGATTACAAAAGTAACATTGATGATGGCAGCATACAGACCGAACCTTTCAGCATCACCCCACATCCATCCAGCTCCATTGGCACGTTAGTGTCCGTACAGGTGATGGGAGGGGTCGCCACCCCTCCCTGACCGGCTATGAGAGGCATTCATTGACAGCTTGAGGAAACGGGCTGCTGGCTGTGCTTCGTGAAATGCAGAGGAGACGCAGGGGAAAGACGGAGGTAAGGCAGAGAGGACGAGCAGAGCTTCTCGCAGAAGACCTGACCAATCTAGAAGACGAAGATCTTGTCTCTCTGGACAGTGTCAAGGTCATCATCCATGGTCAGAAGGACCTGACAGGAAACAGAAGAGGTGAGATCTGAGTGGCTATAAACGCTTGCAAAGACAACAAAGATGGCGGAGATCGTACCAGGAAGGATCCGAACATGGCGATGGAAGAGAGGAAGTGCCAAATGTCGTGGTCATCAAAGAACGACAGCAAGATACAGTCCCTGTTGTGCTCACGAGACTCTGCAGGAGTTTTCTGTCGGGCGAGGAAAACATGAAATCACTGTTCCATATAAATGAATCCACACCTGATAAAGTGTGTGTGTGTGTGTATGCTTCGCTGACCTGCCAGGTGCTGAGACCCTGGAAGAAAAAATACAGCGCAAAGCCCCACACCACCGCCGTGAAGAGAATACACACCAGCGGCAGACATTTGATTCTTTCACCACTCCGCAGCTATATTACCAAAAACATAACTCATTAAAAAAACTCACGCTTTTCTGAAGCTAAATGCTCCTTGCGTGCACTGAAAACACACCTTCATAATGATGTAGAAGGCAAAGTAGAGCAGCAGGTTGCAGATGGCGATGGCCAGCAGGTAGGAGGCAAAGTCGTTCGGTCTCTCTATGAGGCCATAAGCAGCTCTGAGGAGAAACGGCACAACAAACACAGAGACATTTATAGCATCTACTTTCTGTAAAAGGTTTAAGTTAAAGACCTCCGTCTACTTACAAAGACCAGTTGACTATGTTTCCCATCACAAGCAGAACCATACGGTCCTAACAGACAAAAAGCAAGTAAAAAAACATCTTAACGGGAGTAAGGAATTATTAACTTGGTTACTGCGTGGATTGTAGCTGGATGACTTGAATATCATCATCTTCACTTACGATGTACATGGGTCCGCTGCACTGCCGGATGCAGTCCGTGTAGATGACGTACACAATCCTGCGCAAGATTCCAGAGTCTGATGCACAAAAACAGGAAGAAATAACATGATTGATGCACTTCATCTTCCTTTTCTTTTGCTTTTCATTTTAAATTACTTCTGGTTTCTTCTTTTTTTTGTTGTTGTTTTTAATATACTTTTTAATGCTTCTGTTTTTTATAAAGCACCTTAATTTATCTTGTACATGAAACGTGCTATATAGATAAAAACTATGAATTAACCTTGAAAACTCCAAAAACCCATTTGAAAGACATCATAAAGTCATATGTCATATATTAATGATCTCTGTGATGTATCAAAAATTTTACGTTTTGTTCTCTTCGCAGATGATACAAATTTTTTTGTGT
>JBBBVT010000009.1:4279135-4292266 GCA_037177035.1 Craterocephalus eyresii | reverse complement strand
GTACGCGCATCGTAGAAACTCCGCCTTCATTACTCGGCACGCGCCTCGAAGCCTCGGTACAGAACGTCACATCACTAGTTGCAGGAGAGAGCTCAGAGAACAGACACGATGCAAGACCGATGCTGAATTAGCCGTTGTAGGGGGGTGCCTTGAATAATCACACAAAGTTCAGTAGTGTGGCTTTAAAAGATTTTCTGCTTTCGCCCTCTGAAATTGTAAGAAATATTGGTTTTGCTCTCAAACGCTCTTGGGCATTGTTTAAGCATGGAGTTGGACATGTGTTAGCGTATAATGCTGTGGCTAAAACCCACTGGAAGCCTCAGTCCTGTGTGCAATGTGTCGTACTACCTCTGTATGCTAGCAAAACGTTCATGCAGCTGAGCGCCTAATACTTCCTGAACACAGTGGGTCACATAACCAATCAGAGGAGACGAAGCTTTATGAGGGAACTTAAAGAAAGTGGAGCTAAAACGGAGCATTTTACATAGAAAATAACAATAAGGTGCAGCAGAAACGTAAATGTATGAGAAAAACTATTTGTTTTCTACTCTTTGAGAGGTTTACTTCGTTAACATTATTAATCCAAAAAACACCAACAACCTTTAAATACAAAGCTAAAGCTAATACAAGACCTGTGGGTTAGACTAAGTTTGAGATATAACTTTATTATACTTGCCACATTAGATCAGTGTTATTGTCGTATGTGCAGGTGCGATTGAGCCCACCCCTAAAATCGATGGATGGCACCAGGCAGCCGTGACGCTGCAGGAGAGCAGGACCCACAGGTTCAGCTGCCAGGCCGACGGATGGGACCCCCGCGCCCCTCCTCTGCTGACCTGGTACCTGAACGGGGAGCAGCAGAGAGAGCCGTCACCACAGCGGGGCCGTCTGGTGATGACGTCACACAAAGACTCTGAGGTCATGAGACCAGGGACCAATCACAACAGCACCTTCTCTCTGCGGGCCAGGAAGTGGGACAGAGAGCTGGTGTGTGTCGCATCAAACCCCCGAACAGGCGAGAGCTACAATGCCACCGTTACACTCAATGTCCAGTGTGAGTCTTGTAAAATTTTCCAGGGATTGTAGTTCATCTTTTTTCAGGTTGACAGGATGCATAACGCTGCTCCTCTCTCCTGTGCCCCAGTCCAGCCAGAGATCCTCAGGGTAAAAGCCCAGTACAGTGAAACCTCAGACCCGGGCCTCTCCTTGGTCCTCTTCGCCTTGGTTCGCTCCAACCCGCCTGCCACCATCACCTTTGTGGACCAGTCAGGCCAGCTTGTGGCCAACACTACTGATTTCCTCATCCTGGATTCACGGAGCTACCCGTGGCTGACCAATCACACGCTGAGGGTCACACTGAGTAGCCTATCAGGGAACATCTCACTAAATGCCAGTAACACAGTGGGAACAGTGCAAAGCAACCTCACGCTGGCAGGTTAGAGATCAAAACCACAATATTCAAGCAAAATTCAGCAGAAAGATTAAAATAAAAGGCAAAGGACAGGAAATATTGTGTATACTTTGTTTAGAAGATAGAAAAACTAGGCAGTGAAAGCAGCAGATAGATTCTGCAGATTTTAAAGGCCTCATCAAACTGTGAATAAATTTGTGTTTTAGTCAAAAACCAACCAGTCACAAGATCATTTTAGATGTTAACCATGTCTGTTGCCAGGTCAACAATGAATAGATGATTATTTTTTTCTTCCTCTCTTCAGAGTTCCTGCAGTCCCGTGTGGAGGTGCCCATGTTGGGAATAGTGACTGGAGGATCCATGGCCTTCATGGCGCTCCTCATCCTCAGTCTGATAGTTCTCTGCCTCATGCAAAAAAACAAGGGCAAGTCCATCGGTGAGAGCAGTGTGTGCGACGGTGGCAGAAATCGCAGATTATATTTCAGCAGACTAACACACTCTGTGCTATTATGTTCCAGATGAGCCGGTGGAGATTCTGATGACTAAGAAAAGGTAAAGACATCAGATTTTCCGTTTTAAATAGAGACCAGGAAGATAAATGCAGCAAGTTATGAACATGCAAGACTGATTATTATAATAAAAGTGTCGATTTAGCTGCAAGATAATCTTGAGATGCAGAGCGGCCGACATTCTGCAAATTCAAATGAACACTTTTTCTTTTACAATTTAAAATTATTAGATAAAAATGTATCCCGATTCTGCCTTGTTAGGAGTAGATGATCAGATGAGAATTAGTACTTGTATGAGTCACAAATGACTACTGGAAAGGTTAGATACTTGATAGTGTGCAAACCCCAGTAAAGCTAGGACCCTTTACTTATTCATCAGCTACAGTCTTTGCTTTTCTGTAGTCATGACTTTATGACCTCTGTTTTTTGTTTTTTCCTTTTCCAAATAAACTTCAGTTAGAGAGATTTAAAAAAAAAACTTTCCATCTTTGTCAAAGATGTTTCCTCCGGTATCACTTATGAATGGTTTGTAGGATGTGATTTCTCTTTGGACTTCCTGTCCCTCATACACAGATCTCTGAAGCTATCTTGGATTAATCTAAACTGTGGACATAACTTGTGGACGTTATCATGCCTAAGCTGTCAAAAATGGCCATTTAAGATCTCATCAGCTATCTGTATGTGTAGGCTCTGCACAGGGATTTAAGACTACTGTATCAAACCTTGAGTTAAAAAAGTTAACGCTGATTCTGGCCAGCTATACCCAACCTATTGCATGAAATTAATGAGTTGATTAAATAACAAGCATGCCTCTATGATGTAAGGACCTGACGACCTTTTCTTGGTCATCCTGTACATATAAGAGAAAGGTTATTGGATTTGTTCCTAAACATTTAAGTAAAAGTCTATCTAATCATGTTGTTACTCTGGAAAACATCTCCTCAGCTTTCAGGAATCCTGCAAATATTTCCAGAGGCATTTTTAGTCGTAACAGATTAGTTAGATATTTCCTGCACAATTTTTCAAAAACACCTTCTTTTACTTATATATATTGTGAACTTGGCACCTCACGCACTCTGTGGAAACAAGACTGTTCTCTTTATGTTAATAAGCATCCAAATGTTGCATTATGTTGCTCTTAAGTTGTTTGACACTTGAAAATAATTGCACTGCAGATTTTAGAGGATTTTCCTTGCATTATAACATTTACATCCTGCTGACAGCGTTAACGCCCTAACATAATTCCCGCCATTAGCAGACTGGAAGAAAACAATGATGAAAGCGTTTTTCTGCTCTTAGGAAAACTTTATGTCCATCTTGAAGATCAATAGCAGCTCTGATCCAACTTTGATATCTCTCCATTATTACCCTGACAGCGAGTCGGCAAATCTGAAGACAGAGAAAGCAGATAAGACCCACATCCCCAGAGAAAACATGTCTCTGCCTTCCAACATGCAGCTCAATGACCTCAGCACTTTGAGAAAAGGTAAGAGTTCCCAAAGTTTACAAAGACAAAAAAAAAAAAAAAATCATATGTGCACATTCAGAAGAGAGAATGAAATATTCTGCTCCGTAAATGGTGCATACAGTAAATGATCATACAAGCCTGTACTGTATGAATGCAGTATGTTCCTTGCTGCACAAACTCAGTTACTCGCTATTTTTGCCTTCTTTTCGGGTCACCCAGCAGGTATTGTAAGGTGGAAACACTACAGAGGAAGGTTGCAGTGATGATGATGGCAGCAGCATCAAGGAGCAGTGATAGGGGCTGGAAAAGTACAAAGGTCTGAAGGAGGAAATGGAAAACATGTGAGGAGGGGTGCGGTAGTGGTGCCAGTGATAATTGGAGCACTGTGACCTCCCAACTTAGAGTGGCTCCTTTGTATTTATACACTCGCAACTTTATCAGATCCACCTTTCTAGGACCAAATTAGACCTCAGAACCTTCTAAATTATTGATGTCATAGATTTAACAAGATGTTGGCAACATTCCTCAGTGATTTGCCTCCATACTGACATGATAACATCATATCTATGATGAGAATCTCCCGTTCCACCACATCCCAAAGGTGAAATACTGGACTGACATCTCATGACTGTGGAGACCACTGGAGTACAGTGTACTCATTGCCATCTTAGAGAAGATCTGAGCTTTGTGACATGGTGGGTTATCCTGCTGGAAGTAGGGATGGACATGGTCAGACACAATACTCATGTTATTATTGTCAGTTAGAAATGAGGAACCTGAAGTGTGCAAAGAAAATATCCACTCAACAATTACGCCATCACTTGTCTGAGCTGTTTATACAAGGCAGGATGGATCCATGCTTTCTTATTTCCAGCAAATTCTGGGTCAAGCATCTGAAGATGGAGCTGAAACGGAGACTCATCAGACCAAGAGACATATTCCATCTTCTATTGTCCAGTCCAATTGTTGCCTTAGTTTCCTGTTCTTAGCTGACAGAAATGGCACCCGGTGTGGTCTTCTGCTGCTGTAGCCCATCTGCTCCAAGGCTGGAAGTGTTGTGAGTTCAGGGATGATATTGTGCATACCTTGGTTGGAGCCAGTGGTTATTACAGTACATTACATTACGTTACTGTCATTAAGCTGACGTTTTTATTCAAAGTGACTTAAAATTGAGTTCTGCCATCCTTGCCATCACTGGAGGCAAGGAGGGTAAGGTGTCTTGCCCAAGGACATGACAGGTAACTGAGGTGGGAGCCTTCACATTATTGAATGACCACCTACTGCCCCACATCTGACTTCCTGTTTCCTTTCTATCATCTCCAACCAGTCTGCTGATTCTCAGCTGACATCTGAGATCAACAAGACATTTTGGTGAAGACAACCTAGACCTGCAATGCACTCAGTCCAAGCCCGGAGTTACATGTACAATAAATAAATAAAGCATAGCAGAGCTAGCATACGGGTAGCCTAATGCTAATAAAGGCCACAACATTAGATTGTATGCTAATGTTAGGGTTAGTGTTACATGCTAAAAACGTAGCTTTGCAATATTCCCAATCCTAATTTCCATCATACATCACATTTACCTTTTTAGTAAGCAGAAAGCAGCTGAGGGTCACGTTTTATTCCCAGACTCACACCAGAAAGCCGGACACTTTGGAAGTAACCAAACCCCCCTTTTACTCATTCTGACGCTCCGTTGTAATCTTCAGCAAATCGTCTTGGCCATGATACATGACTAAATGCACGAGTTGCTGCCATGTGATTGGCTGATTAGTTATTTGTGTTAAAAAGCTTCTAACAGGTGAACGTAATACAGTTTACAATCCTCTGTAACTTAAACAGACAAAAAAATAATCTGTTTAAATTGTATTTAGCCTGCAGTTATCACCCAATTATAAAGATAATCCCATACTGCCACGATGGGAGGGAGAAAGGATCCATCGACTTTCAAGTCTAGAACAATTTTCACTGCTGAACAGTTTCCATTTCTCAGCAGCTGGTGGCCACTTAGCTAAATTGTATTTCCCCAAAACGATTCCCCGGGAAATATATCATTACGTCTCACTGCTTCGGCCTCTGTCCTCTTTTCTTTCCCATATCACTCCTGCTAGCCCGAGAGGCTGCCCAGCAGAACAGCGTGGGAGAAGAAAACAAAGAAGAAGAGGAAGATCTGTCTTTAGCCTACGCAGCAAGAGGTCAGGGATATACACTCTGATCCTTTTTTTTCATGATTTATGTTTAAGTTTCAGGGAACAGCAGTGATTATTTATGTTTTTCATATTTCTCTGTGTGCAGGTTTCGCCAGATACCCGATGGTGGGCTACATCTACAAGGTGAACAGCACAAGCAGCGAGGAGATTTGGCTCTGACTGAGCTCAGAAAAACACACACAATAACAAACATGCATGCAGAAGTACTTCTAACAACGCAGCTGTCTGTGAGGAAAACCCAGAACGACTGCCACTCATCCATCCAGCCAATCATCAGTCACCTTCCAGCTGGAACCAGGGCCCCCTGAAACGAACCAGTCCATGTTAACGTGATGAAGTGAGTCAGGTGTTTGCACTCCTGCTCTCCACAATGCAAAGTATAACGAGTCATTTCCTGTAACCACATGCTTTTAATGATGTCGCATTAACGGAATGCATTTATTGTTCTTCGCTAACACCACAATGTTACATGTTGGCTAATATCTGAATAAGATGGTGCATAATTATAGGGTATATAATTGTTTATGGACATGTTACATGTATATTTGTATGCATATGTATATGTGTATAAAAGAGGCGTCTAATAAAGGAAATGTTGAAATACCGGAGATGCTGCGCTTTTATAAACGCCCACCAGGGGGCGCATGGCTCTCATGTGAGGCACGTTTTCATCATGCTGGGAATGAGCTGAGTTCTGCTGCTGAGGAAGAGAAAACAAGACATTTTGTTTTATTTTTCTTTTCCAAAAGCAGGTGCAGGGGGGAAGCAGTGACTGGCTGTGTGTGTTGGTGCCAGGTGCTGGCTCTGGGTCACAGCTTGTTGTGGCTTTTCTTCACACAGGAAGCAGAGCTGTGGTGTGGGAGCATCTCTTTGCTCTATGTTTCTCTCAGCTACTGCTCCTGGGCTGAACAGGGAACGGGAGTCTGCTGTGTACATTAGGGCGTGAAAAACTGTTTACACCATATGGGGAAATTAAAATATTCATCTAAACATTCACACACAGATGTGCTCCTTCCTTTGTTTAGCAGATCGAGCTGAATGTATTTCCCAGAAGAAGCGTACAGCAAGCAGCAGTTTGTGTGGACAAACTGATCAGTGTGTTCATCCAAAGCTGAGACTTTGTTTCCATAGTCAGCGATAGTTCAGCCTCTGTGACTGATGCTCAGATCTTTGTTGGAAATGACAAAAACACGTGGGAGTGAAACAAGTAACCTTCAACTTTCAGTCAGTCAGTGTGAAAAAAAAGAATTCCTCAACAATTGTGCCAAAAAATGGCTGTAGAGATTGAAACTTAGAGAAGCGACTAAAGGTACCGATGGCAGGGGGTGAAATATGGCAAATGTGCTTTTAAAGACGTCAAAATTAGAAGATACCATCAGATAAAGTCAACAAAGACTGGTGAGGCTGAAAACGAGCCAATCACACTAACTTCCTTTTCTTTCTCGAACATGAACACACACTCGTACGAACACACAACGTGAAGCACACAGACTGCAGGCGGAGACTGGATGCTTTCATAGCCGACACGCAGCAGAGCCTCAGTTCAAGGTCTGTACTTTTATTTCAGATATACTGTGAGATTGTATTTTTCTCTTTATCAGCCCACACTGTGTGTACCTGTGTGTTTGTTAAATAAATCACCTCATTGCTTTCTATATTTCACACTTTTTTAAAAATCCACTAAACCTACTAAAACGCTGTCAGAGTTTTTATTGTTTAAAAGAAGAAACAGGGATCTTGCTTCACCAACATTATTTGGGAGCGGTGAGAGTTGTATGATCAGGGTGGATCAGCAGGGAAAAGCAGAATAAAATGGTTGCCGTGAATCAGAAAATGGCCCCCTTCCGGTTTGCTCATGTTTGCTCACAGCTGCTCTCAGTGGGACTGAAATGTTTCCTTCTGTCATCACAGAACAGAGACGACCAAATTCACAATGAAATACCAGCTCCTGCTGCTTTGGACTCTGACAGGTAGGCCACTCACATTAAATCACGAGAATAATTAAAATTGATTATGAGCCTCAGTGCCATTTCCTGTCTTTATGATCAGGCGTCTCAAGAATCATTTGGTTTATTTTTCATGTCTGTCTTTTTAACTGATGCACTGATCCCTTACATCATACATTGTCATGGATTAAAAGTTAAGAATTTTTCTGTAAAATGCTCTAAAACAACTGACGTTTTCTCTGCATCTCGGGTCATGAATCACAAATACGTCTCAGGTCATATACATATATCTGCTCAGCATGCTGTCATTTATTCAACATCCATTATCTACACATGCTTCATTTTTAGATGAATTTTTACTTGTATTTATTTATGATGTCTTTTTCTATTGTTTTGTGTTGATAAACATTTTTTCTTAAAGGTTTTTGAGTATGTAGAAATACACTTTGATCAATTAAATACCATGTTTATGATTATTCATTATTAAACATCACCTTTTTCTCCTGCAGCATATGTCAGCTTTCAGGAGGGTAAGAACACCGCCCTTACTCTGAAATGGAGCAGTTAAGCTTCACATCATAATTTGCATTGCACATTATAAGAAGAACTGCATCATTTATATGTGGCAGAGATTTATGTTTTCAATCCAATGTTTCCTTTTTCTTCTCAGTGAAAACAAATGAAATAAAAGTGGACGAAACGGCAAATGGAATTAAGCTGAGTTGTGTTAATGACAAAGTAACGTCTTTTAAAAATGAAGATGAAAAAGAGGAGTATATTGTAGAGTACAACGATGAGAACACAGGAGAGTACAGGTGTAAAAGTACTGACTCAAAAATCTTCGTAAAATTTCGAAGTAAGCTCCTCAGAAAAGCTTTTGTCATGTTTGCTTTTATTTCTGGACAAAGTTGTAGTTGAAGACAACTGCTCTGATCTGTGTGTTTGTGTTTATTTCCAGCATGTGACAACTGCATCGAGTTGGACATGGCCTCCTTAGCTGGTATAGTAGTAGGAGACGTGGTGGCTACGGTGGCTGTAGGAGTGGCCGTCTACCTCATCGCTTCTAAATCTCGGACCAGCACGAACACCCCCACTAAGAAACGTAAACTCCACTTTTATAACCATATATTTATCCATCCATCCATCCATCCATCCATCCATCCATCCATCACTCTCATGAACTGAGCTTTTTATGCTTCCATCAGCATGTTATGGATATAGTCCCACATGTTGTTAGCACATACAAAGCAGCATCACTGAGTGAAGAGAAAAACAGTCTCAAAGCACACATCCTGTGTTTTCATATGGCTCATGTTCAAGTTATGTTTGTTGAAAAACCACCATGTTTAATAAGGCTGATGTATGGAGAAGCAGCTTTGTATCGTGATAACCATGCTAATGCAGGAAGATGATACATAGATGAAATCTAAGTGATTGATAAACTAACAATTATCATTTGAAAATAATTTTTAAAACCTTTTGTGACTGAAATTACATTGTAGTTTTCAGGTGTAAGATTAGTTAAGTATAAAGATTTTAATATTATTTGAAGACTGAGTTATATCTGTTTGAAGTATAGATATAAAAATTCTGATTCATCGCAAGATTTCTTGCGAATAATCGCATTGTTACATTTGGAGAATGAATTCAAAAGCAGTTTATTGCACACTTTTGCTTTAAAAGTAAACAGGAAAAATACACTAACATTTTGTTTGGAAACACTTTAAACAATTAACAATAATATTAATGAGCAGTTTTCTCTCTATACAGTAGTAATTTAAATATGTCTCGTAAATCTCAAAATAAGTAGCCTATCAATTGAATAAGAATGAATATTTTTGACAAAGTAGGATGAACATTTGGGGATTTGTTTGTTAAAAGCTAAAAAGTCAGCGGGCCGATTTTTGAGGATTCATCTAAACACAGAGGGAAACATACATATCTTAAGAGATTTTTCACCGTCAGGTGTGTTTACCTGCTGGAACAGGTGAAAAAAGCACATTTACAATCAGCATCTCGAGATTTTGAAGGAAAATTTATTGTTTAAAGTGCAACTTTTGCCTTTTTCAAAAGTGAATTCCTAATTTATTTATTTTTTAATACACGGTCATCAACAAACACAAGATAGATTTTATTTATGTAGATTTTATGAAAAAGGCTTCATGCAAATCATTAATTGTGCTTTTAACCTGCAAGTTGCACTTCAAAAAACATTTTACTGTAAAAAGAGAAAATTTTGGAGCTTTACACTTTCCATAGAAAGTCCATAAAACAAGTGCCGTCCCTCCAGCGCTACAGGTTCCAGCAAGCCGAGCGCATAAATGGGTCATACCAATGGCACCAAAAATTTCTGTGATTATAGTCCTGATCATATTAGTTTATGTCTCTGAAATGGCTCCCCCGAAATGCTGATGCATCATGTCCATCTCAAGCTGGTCACTTGCCGTCACACACATTTGGTGTGTAAAGATTTCGCTGTGTGACAACATTTGTAATATTGAATATAAAAAAAGAATTGTCACATCTCTACGTGTGGAATATAACTATGATAAATTATATGATTAAGGGTTCTCAAACATTTTGATCTACGACCCCAAAGATAACATACATTGATATGCGTGAACCCCCCTCCTGTGACAACAATGATTAATTGTATGATATCAAATGGGTCATCCTGCAGGATCCTGTAAATATAAGGTTTGAAATAAAGAGGATAAATGTGGATTTATGTATTCATGTGTTAGAAAATTAGTCTAATTTTAGACTGATCTCTATATTAACCTTAAAATTTTAACAGCCAACATGAAAAAAACCCTTTTAAAATAAATGAATGTTGGTTATATATATATTTCATAATTATCTAGGGACCCCCTGAAATGGACTTGCAACCTCCGTGGGGTCCCGACTCCTGGTTTGGTAGCCACTGATATAGATTATTTTTTTATTATTTTTCTTTTGATCAGTCATGAAATACTGATATATGATGGTTTGAACTGAATTGTTCAGATTTCCAATCATTGTTTAGAAAAACTAAAATTAAAAAAGAAGTGGACTCATTTAAATAAAATCAACTTTAAGGTTTTCTGTCTCAGTTTGAAAGTACTTAAAGAAAAAAACTAAACAATTTCCACTTAGAATTCAGTCCATATGATGATGCACAGATCCATGGATATCAGCTTTTTCAGTACACAAACAAATGAAGAAATTATGTTAGGAGCCTCTTTAGTATTAGGCAAAAACCATAATAGTATTTTCTGTAACTATGGTCCTGATCAGATAGTTTATGTCTCAGAAATGATTATTATAGAGCTCTGAACTTGTGTCCTCAGGGTCTGATCGACAGCCGCTGGTGAACAATGAACAGAGGAACAGAGCCACCAATGATCATTACCAGGTGAGCTTAAACAGAAACGCCGCTCAGCATGATTAAAAATGAAATGATCTGTTGTCTCATGCTGTCTTCATCCCAACGTTCCTACCTCAGCCTCTGAGACCCAGACAAGTCCAGGTGAGAGATGAATATGATGTACTCAAAAAATAGAGGGCGTCTCAGCCCGTGTCCCTGCTGACAGCACGTCTCCAAGATGGGCCAAGAAGAAACTTGTGTTTCCTGCGTCCACATCCGAACGGAGCTTTTACAGTGTGAAGCTCAGTCCTGCTGTTTTTGTTCTGTAAAATCCTGTCTGAGCTCAAAGATCTTTTATCATTTGTATGAATAACAAACACACAGACTTCACTCGGCTTTTGTAGTTTGTCATTTAGGCATGATATTTCTTTTTTATTGTAAAACAGAAAACTAAAAAAACCTGGTCATGATTCAAAATGAAAATAAAATTGGAAATAAGATGATTGTACTTTCTTGCAGTGCATCTTAAAGGCTAGATGGATGTATAGACGACAGACGGTCTCACATTTAACTCCAGAATACGTTTGTAGAATAAGCGATGCTCGTCAGCCCTCCTCCACCGCGCCTGTGGTTGTAATGTCCGACTTTGAACTGAACTGTTAAAACATCCGCTACTGAGAAAAATGGTATACAGTTTTGAAAGATTTCCACTTGTGAATGATGTAGACTAATGGAGATGTATGATCCTTCTCAGACCAGTGAGAGGCAGCAACTCCTTCGGTCATTGCTGATGTCTTTCCTCCTGTGCTCTGAATCATCTTACACCTGAGTGATATAAATTTCTACTTTCATAGAGGTGTTCCTACTGTAGTGAATTTGATCACCTAACTGGTCCATAATTTCTTTATTCACTTAGTTTCACCACACATGGTTTCTGCATTTTGATCAGTTTGGTCAAAAGATCAAATGTACAGTAATGTATGATGTGTTGGCTGTGCAAACCCAATTTTAAGACCTGTTAAGGACCAGATGATTTTCATTTGAAAAAAATGTTCTGGTGAAACTAAATTGACAAAGTCTGTAAAATGGTTTCTCCAATGACTGTAAATAAGGATGGGGGAGGGGTGAGGGGTGTATGTGTATTATTCTTGAACGGGAATATCTTTTTCTGTAACTTCTTATGACCTGATAAGTTCCAAAATGTAAATAAGTTTAGTATTGCTAACAGAGTGCATTCACACAACGTACTGTACTTTTACCTTCAATAAAATTATCTAAAAATCTGTGTTCCATTTGCTGTTTTTGTCATTACTATGAGGGGAAATATATCAGTGGTCTTACAGTATGTATGTAAGCATAAAGGAATAAAAAAGTCATATGTGAGTACGTAACACAGCACGCTTACTGCTAACACACTAGACGGCTGCTGGTGTTTTGGTGCATGAATAAAAACAGGACAGTAATAATAACATCTCACAGGAGGCATGTAGTGATGGAGGCCTCAGCTAGGACTTCCTGCTCTTCTCTGAGTCCAGACCTTGATCCAAAGAGACCTGGCTATAAGAAACATAAGTACATAAGTGTGAAGCAAACTGTTGTTATTGTTTTCTTACTGCTCCAAGAGATGGGCTTGAATGGCTGCAGATTCACTGAAGGATATTATTATTCGTTAATGTTAATTTTTCATTTTTGAATACATCATCAGCCTGTGGAAAAAGGTTTTTGTTGAAAATCTAATTAGAATACTGAAAAAAAAAGACGTATAATTTTTATTCAAAGTTTATTTAAGAAATAAATGCCATTGTTTTAATTAGAAATGTGATTTCGCATGTGTGCTGTATCACGTTATATATTGAACAGTATTTAACTTTGCTTAGTCCATAGTCAGTGCACAACTTGTCTGAGGAATGTATTTTAATAAATCTCAATGCTGGCCCGGTACTTTGTCCACGATTTACACTTTGACCCACCGTGTGTTTGAGTTTGACCGCCCTGCTCTAATTGTTCCGATTCTTTGATCAGGACTCGTCTTCCTTTCTGTGTTTACTGTGACAAAACTACCAACTGCTGCTCTGTTGTGAACCAGGTAAAGAGAAAAGATAAAACAAGAGAGCTTAAGACAACTCAGCTGAGAAACACAACCCTGATCAACCCACACACTCGCACACGCGCACACACACACACACACACACACACACACACACACACACACACACACACACACACACACACACACAC
>JBBBVT010000009.1:4256362-4279035 GCA_037177035.1 Craterocephalus eyresii | reverse complement strand
CACACACACACACACACACACACACACACACACACACACACACACACACACACACACACACACACACACACCAGATCATGTGAACACTCAACACAAATGTCTACATCCGCACACGGATGTGCGCTCGCATAGGCAGATGAGCAGATGTAGGTCTTTGTGTTGGAGTGGTTTGACATGTTGACTTGTTTCATACCAACCCCCAACACCTCCATGCTCTTACCTCGATGCGTCGCCCTCACACAAACAAACACGCAGCAGATGCCAGCAGAGATAACTCAGCACCAAATGTCGAAGTGTTTCCACGAAATACTTCAAATATACTTTTATAATCTGCATGAAGAAGCTCAGTTGTGTCATGTTTCCCGCTTTCATTTCCATCAGCACAGCTGTGTTCAGTCACTGCTGGGGAAAATGTGCAAACCGAAGGTAAAAACACATGACACAACATTTCCACTGCACATCTACAACATTTAATTACGCCGAAGCACAAAGAAATGTTTAGAAGATTTGCGAGATGTTTCGAGCTGAACAGCAAGAAAGGAGACAGGTGATGAATGAGGAGAGGTGGTGAATGTGTGTTACGGATATGACCTGTGGGTTTGAGGCTACTTCATGAATCACACAGAGTTTACATCTGCTGAACCATCTCAGTTTTGTTTCCAACCAAACACAGAGAGAAACAAAATGACAGCAGGTTTGACTGCGGTTTCTTTTATTAATGACAATTACAAGAAGACAAACACTTCAAGGCAAAAAGGCAAAGAGGCAGTTAGACAAAAAGCAACTCATGAGCAAAATGTTTGTGCGACTCCTTTTTGTTAAAACAATGCAATGAAACAGGAATCATAACAGGATACAAACTGAAGAAATATATTTGAAAGAATAAAAATATCATTTTTTATTTATCATGCTGCTTGTAAATTAGACACAATTAGTCTTTATATTAAAGGATATGAAAACTTTTTAAACCCTTTTGAGCCATATACAGTGTACAATAAATCTGCAAAATCCCCTTTACTCAGTCCACTAAAATCCATTTTGGTCCTGAAAACACAAATTCCACCTTTATACAACCAATGGTGCACATGTTCTGTGGACCTTGATGTAAGTATGAAAGTACATAAATAAATCTATGTTTTATGCTTTACAGAACAACATAATCACTAACAAGTTTTCAGTTTTAACTTATTTACAGAAAGAAAATACAGTCATGTCTGATATCAACACATCATTTTGTTCTAAACATGCCATACAATATGCTCATGCAGTATCGCCTGCCCTGTATCTTTTAATATCACAACGTAAAGAGCATGCAAAATGTTCCTCAGGTGAAATATTCTTTCATTTATTAGTTTGATAGGAACATTTAATGAATGTCTATAGTAACAGATACCAACATGCTGGATCATAGTTAACAAGCTCATTTGCATTTAGGCAGGTTAAGAAAACATACACAATCCAATAAAACAACAGACCCATAATAACAATAGAAATATAAGGGAAAAAATCATTATAATTCTGAATGAAATGAAATGAAATAATAAGAAATATTTTGATGTAGACTGTATTAAAAACTAAACTGCATTATTAGTTCATATTCCACAACACAAATAATCTCTGACTCTTTGTCTGATAGAGTGCAAGTATAATGCAGATAGTTTGATTTTTTTTCCATTAAAAGACATTAAAATCTGATGACTAAATTAACTTTCGGCTACCTTTTGTATTTTTAAAAAAGTGAAGTAACCGTCAACAGGAATAGATGTAACATCTTTACTCGATCATTACAGCTTCAGCTGCACACTCGGATCTAGGAAATTCCAGA
This sequence comes from Craterocephalus eyresii, assembly GCA_037177035.1. Taxonomy (NCBI): domain Eukaryota; kingdom Metazoa; phylum Chordata; class Actinopteri; order Atheriniformes; family Atherinidae; genus Craterocephalus; species Craterocephalus eyresii. Next base: position 4,277,210 of record JBBBVT010000009.1, on the reverse strand, counting down.
TCAAGTGTTTCTCTCTTTTTTTGGACATTTAAGCTGTTGCCATGTTTTAGTTTGTTATTTTTTCAGACTGGTTTTAGTGCAGTCTCACACCAAATTGTGAAAAAGTTATATTGGTCCACACTGTGGACTCCACAGCACAATATAGTTCACTGGAGCCCCTTTCAGATGTGCTCTGAGAAGCAGCAATGTTGCAGACTTCATATTTTACTTTACTGTTTGCATTCAGACAAACTTTTTGCAGTGCTTTTACCGTCAGGCTGTATCAGACATTTAACGGCTAGCACCCATGTCATACGAGCAGAAATGTTGTGACATCATATTTTGTCTGAACGCACACAATGTAAAAGGTTGTGCACGAAAAAAGTAAAAGCGATATGTTGAAAAGAAAAACTCTGGTTAAAGAGTGGATGGACTTTATCGCAATGCAAGTCAAGAGGCATAAATAGCCCGGAAATGGTAAAATACCTTTCTGGGCTAAAACTATCAGATATCTGGCTTTTGAAATTGTACAATGCTTGAAGTTTTTATTGTAAGATACAGTTTCAAATGTGATATTGCACATATAGTTGATAGTTTGAAGTCCGCCCGTACCATTACTTTCTGAACACCTCATAGTTTGAACTTAGCTGTCATTGGTTGGTTACAATTAGGTATTAAAATATGCAATAAGATTGATCGACGTTACTCTCAACAACACAATATACTATTTAAAATGTAGCTAACTGCACGTTATGATCCTTTAATGGTAACATACTATTTGATAAAGGTACTATATGTTGTTCTTGTGAACGCCTGTTTTTAGGAGCTTACATGAAAAATGAAATAAGAGAGGTGAATTTGAGTTATTTGCTAAACTGGAGGGCTGGCAAAGATCAGGTGAATATCAGCATCATATCAACTTTTACTGATTCTAATTATATCATTGTGTTTATTTTTCTTTATTACCATAAGTGTGTGGATGCACTATGAGGGGCTCCTGGGTTTAAAGAAGTGGCTCCAGTTAATTATGGAGATGGGACTGAATAACAGTCTCTTGGTTTTCTCTTTGATACTGCTCCCAGTAACTGTGCTGCAGCGGCATAATAACATCTGATTTTATGAAAATGAAGAATTGTCCCAGAACTAAATGAGAAAATTGGTCTTTAGTCTTTTTCACGCATAAAAACAAAATCATGTGTCTCCAGGCTCCTGGGTGCATGGTTGAGGGTGACGTACGTCATTTGTGAACATTTTCCTTCATCAGAGCTGTGATGGGGCCTTCAGATAATCCGTCTCTATCCCATCCTGTTCACCACAGTGGAGTATGTGTCTGTGGCTCGAGTGCGAGGGTTCAGTTGCTGAGGAAGGACAGCCGAAAGGGTATAAACGTTTGGGTTGGATGTCAACATGCGAAATAACAGACAAAATGAAATGGCAGCTAGGTTAGCAGCTAGCATGTCCAGGTCCACATAAACTAATCCCTGTAGCTAGAATGAAAAATAAGATTAATGTATTAAATAAGCAAATTAAAAGTGCCCTGATTCTCTGTTAGTTTGGCTTTTATTTGGTTGAAGACATGACCCCAAAAATAATTTGTTTTCACCATTTTCTTTATTTAATTTGATGAACATCCATTTGGACATTTAGTGATGCATCAGATTAAAAATTATTACATTTTTTGGGATAATTCATGTATTAAGACTGTTTATTACAAAGCCAGCACAAAAAGCTGAACATTTTATGAATATGATGGGTAGACGTCCTACAGATTTGCAACATGTTCTCGATAAACCAACTTTAAATAAGGGATTCATACTACCAGGGTGCAACGACGTACAAAATTTACGGATGGTTCAGTTCGATAATTTAGTGTCACAGTTCAATATCGAAACATAGTATTGATTTTGATGCTTTTATAATTAATGCTTAATTAATTAATTTTAATTGTTTCTTAATTCAATGTTGCAATCTCTCAAAATGACAGATGGTCTTCAGTTCTTTTCCATCATCAACGCAATAAAAACAATTACCGTTAATACGACCCCTGCATCAGTAAGTGCATGTTGGAGAGGCTCTTTTGAGAAGTTGAGCACAGATAAACTGAGCTTTCAACCCTAAACCCATCATCGGAGGACACGTTCATAAAATATGATTCGTTACTAACAATACCGTGCTCATGGTTCGGTGCGCACCCACAATTGAACGATTTGATACCATATCAAGTATTGTTGCACCCCTAACAACTACATGGAGTATAAAATCAATATCAACCAATACATTCAGTGTCTTGATCAGACCTTTAGCATAAATGTTAATATACAGTGCTAACATTTAGCAGGTGTATCCTGTTGTGTTCCATCATTTGTTTTCCCTTAATGCAACAATATTTACTCACATTTAGTTCAGCTGGAGAAAAAAGAACCTTTTTGGTAAATGTAAACACTAAAAAGTCAATAAGTTAGCAATGGTTAACAGGTAGGAAGTATTTTGAAAACATGACTTCTTCCCTATAATAAGGTTATTAGGTTAATTCTTAAAAAATAATTTCAATCGGTTCAGGTATCTTTATAAAGTACATTTTACTGTTTATATGTTGAGAAATAAAAAATGTATCAGCCAACCTATTATTTTAATTTCAGCTCTTGCAAAACTAAAATCTGGAGAATAACTCCTGTATGCGGGACAATGATGGACCTGTATATTCCTCACCCAACACTACTAAATATCAGATAACTCAACTTTCAGTATGTAAAGTTGGGCATGTGTGATCTCTGACCCAGTGGATGGTACTGCATCAAGAATTGCCATTAATCAATAACCAATACAAACTCAGGGCTCGGTTAGAGTCACTCTACAAACATAAAGCCTTATTTTAACTTTGTCCAAATGTTTTATGTGACCGGTCCCATCTGGGATGGATCACCACACCATGGAAACATGTTGTCCAATCAGTAAACCTTCATCTACATTTTATTTATTAGAAAGGAATGTTACATGTTTTCTGATCAGGCAGGAAAAGAACGAAAAGGTCGGTGGTTTTATCTGGTCTCGTGTCCAGTCCATTTACCATGTAGATTCTTAGAATATGTTCAAACTCCATTAATTACTGCCGACAAGTTTGAGATTTCTAAAGCAGCATACACTGCCTTCAGAGACATTGTGTCCAAGTATCCACCCAGGTTTTTCCCAGACAAAGCAGACAAGGCTGAGGTAGAAGAAGCTGTGAGCGCTGAACTGGGCGGCCTGCAGTCCTAATCTACCACCCCTATACCACTTTAGCTGTGGCTACAGAAGGAAAGGGAAAAAATAAACCTTCTTTCTCTTGATAAGAGGTATTGCTATTTATGCTCATCAATAAGCAAGATTTCCTCATTTTAAATTGTAATTATACATATTGGATGGTTTAGTTTTAGAGACTTTGATGATAGGCTACATTACCTCGTAGTCACGGGATGGGACGGTTGGAGCTCGGCTTCCTGATGGAACAGGTGCTGCACGATGTGGACAGAATGAGTGTTATTAAACATTTATCCAGACTAAAAGTTGTGTAACAACTTCAGTTATGGAGGAAGATGTTTGTAAGGTAGAGGCTGACATGTCCGTCTTACGTTTGGAGGAGTGAGCTGGTGCATCTGAGCTTCTCTTCCTGGAGCAACTGAAGATGATCATCATCACCACCACTGTCCCAGCCACATCCACAACGATGGCCACCAGGAAGACAGTAGCATCCAGTTCGAAGCAGTTCTCACATGCTGGAGGGCAAAGTTCAAAAAGCGTCAGCTCAGTGACCAGCACACATGAGACGAAACAAAAAATATCTTTACTTACCCCTTCCTTTGACGTAGAACAAATATTTCTTTTCTGAAGTTCCTTGAAACTTACAGTGATATTTGAGTGGCTTTTCATACGGGGTTACAATCATACTTCCTTCATTCCCTGCATTGTTTGTTGTACTGTCATAACCGGCATGCAATATCCCATTTTCTGGACAGGTCAGTGTGACGGTACTTCTCGAGAACTCTACTCCTCCTTAAAACAAAAAGACAGATATGAAGTTTCTTCACTGGACCAGTTTGAATGAATCGTTTTCCACAGACTCAGAGAAACGAGGAAACACTACAAGCTGAGCTGAGGTGGAAAACTGTATGGTTCAGTCTTTTTGCTGATAAAATTTTATCTTTGTATCACCTCAAACTACATCACAGCCATCTTATTTGTTTAGATAAAAAGTAAAAAATTGCATAAACAATCTGTAAAAGAAAATAAACATGGATGAAATATGCCGATAAAGCATAAAAGAACAAAGTGTAAAAAGTAGCAGGTAGGACACATGCAGGAAAAACATAAGATGCCATAAAAAATGTCATTTAATCAATAACAGAATATGTATTTTCTAAAGTGGAAAGCAAAGCAAAAAAACTTATTTGAAATTTACAACACAAAGCAGAAATAATCAGATCTGTTTTATCTTTACCTTTTTTCACGTCTGTACCACTGTCTTCACCACCTTCTAAACCTCCTTCACTTTTCACGGTGGAAGCGAACATGAGGAGGACGACGAGCACGACCTGAACACCCATTTTTTAACGAAACCTTCTTATTTGTTTTTACAGTTCGGATCCAATGTATGAAGTTTCTTCCAGAAGATTTTAGTTTTTCAAGTTTTCTGCTCAATGAAACTAAAGAGTAAAAGTCAACAGGTGCTTCTCCTTCTGACTCTGTCTCACTAACACAGACACACACAGACACACACACACACGCACACACGCACACACACACCTACACACACACACACACACACACACTGAACCCCACAGGAAGTCTGTTTTTTCTCTTTTTTTCAAGATGAATTCACAGTTGAACCTCAAAATGAAGTCAAGCTGAAGTGTAGCGAATAAAAGACTCCTGTTTACTTCCTGATTGATAGAAACATCTACAGCTCAGATTAAACGGGACACTGGTGAATATTTCATCATCCTGTAGTAACAATCGATGGTTAGCATGAAAACTCACCACACTACATAGTTTTACTTTTTCATGCAATATCATTTTTGTGCAACATACCATCATCTGTGATTGTCAGACAGGTGCAATGATGAATCTTGTTTAAATGGTTTCATATTTGAATTTATTAGGAGGATAATCCCTTGAGATGGTACATCTCATTTTCGAGGGGGTCCTCAACACAAACAGACAAATACACATAACAAAATACAATCCACACTTAAACATAATCACAACATTCACACTTGACAAAAGCTCTCATATTAACCACCTGTAAACCCAACCCTTGTTACAAATTAAATTAAATACATTTCTCCCAAAAACAAAAAAAAAGAAAAATACAGTATATCATGAACATAGACGTTCAAATAATCATGCTATATCATTGCACAGCAAACTCAAGATAAGATTATTTATGAAAATAGAACAATATCAGGAACAAGAGCAAGTTGTTTGTAAGTATGTGTACACAGCTGTTCTAAAGCTCTGCTGAGAGGTGATAGATCTGATTGACCCAGGTAAGTTGTTCCAGTCTGATGAAGCTTTAAATTGAAATGCTTGATGACCAAATTCTTCCTAAATTTTGGGAGCATAAAAAAACTAATACTCGGTATGCCTGACGTTATATAAGGACCTAATAGGGATTAAAAATTGTTTTCAATCAGATGGGTAACTATAATAATGACATTTGAAAATAAATTGGAGCCAATGAAAATGTCTTCTTGATTTCAATGCTAACAATTTTAATGATGCGTACATGTGATGATGATGATTTCTGTAAGGACACCTCGGTACAAATCTACACAGACTGTGATAAATAACATTAAGAGGATGGAGGTTTGTGTCAGAGGTGTTTTGGTAGACCACATCAGCATAATTGATGATTGGAAGTATTAACTGAGAAATAATTCTTTTTCAGATGGATAAGGTAATGCAATTAATAGAGGAATAAAGAGATCTCAAGCCACTGGAAATTGTCTTTGTAAGTACATGAATATGTTTTCTAAATGTTAGCTTTATATAGATATATAAGTAATCTACTTTGACTCTTTCAATGTGTGATGTGTGGTTAGTGGTAACACATTATACAGCACACCCTGATGTGACACGTTCTCATCATTGTGGAAAAAACATTAATTTTAATAAAGCCATTGTTGCATAATCTCAGTAAAATAACCAGATTTTTAGTTTTTCAGTCATTCTGTTGTTGATTTACTGATGTGTTTGGGATTGTGTTTTCCATGATCCAAATAAGACGAGCTGTAGCTCTTAGATATATGGCTCTGCAATGTTGATTTTTTTCTTACAGTATATTTAACTAATAACTAATAATGCTAATTGAGGCCTGCACAGTGTTACATGTACTCTAGCTCTTGTTTTATTTGCAGTTTCCTGGAGCATTGCATGGTCGGACTTTGGGCTGAAGCTGCTGGAAAAAAACACCCCCGGAAGTATTTCTGATGTCTATAATGTTGTCAGTTTTGTAAACAATCTTTCTCATTGTCAGATGATTAATTGTTAGAGTTGTCACACTTCCAATACTAAATAACCAGTGGCCAGATTTGTATTGTTAATCAAGATACACTGGGTTAGGATGATAGATTCTAATAAAGGCTCTTTCAGTTATTGGTCAAGTCTCTAACTAAAGACATCAGTAAGTGGTAATAATGTTGATCTTCAGCAATTTTCTAATAAAAAATTAAAGTCAAACTGTCCATAGTAGGATTTTTTCTTTGACAGATACAATTTGAGATAACTTTGTATTGATCCTGGGAGGAGAATAGCTCTACTCCCACATGTCTCATGACCACCTGCAGAGCTGCTCTAACAAGATAGGTTTATTTAAAACAGAATATAAGACTACCAAAAGGAGCACTGCTGGTTGTTTTACTGATTCATTTACATTTCAAGTTCATCATCTTACATAAAAGCTAATGAGTTTAGGATTACAAGGAGATACATAGACGTTCATAAGTAAAAAAAATTTCTTGTAAAAGATAGGAACAAAATCAACACATATCAATCACTAATAATACTTTTGACATTAAAAAGCATTTCACTAGAAGTTGTAACTATTCCTCTTATTCAATAAAATATTTCCGGTAATAGAAAATAAATTGTTTTTCTTTTTGTTTTGTTTTTTTAATACTTACTAGTCATTAGAAGTGGTGCAGAACAAAGTGCAACTCTGCCCCCCAGTGGTTCAACTAAATACAACCATCATTCACAGAGAATTATGTTGAACTGTTATCTGCTGGAAAGAGTCCAACCAGCAAAAGATGCCTAATTTAAAAAGTGAGATTTAAATCAACCTAAATGATATTTTACTGGGTAATTCTCTTTAACACGCGTTGTCTTAAAACTAAGTCAACGTGTCTTAAAACTAAATTAAATAAATTTTACTTTGTATTATTGATGCTAATTTACTAATTAAACCCATTTAACTATTAAAAAAATGAATCAGAAGTTTTAATTGTCCTGGTTAGATAATAATCCTGTTAAAATAATGTGGCTATATGCTGAATTTAATCAAACATCTAATTTTAGGAATCATATTTCCTTATCCATGTTCTGTGCATGCATGTTATTGCGCACTGTTGAAATCAGCATTTCCACATAAAGAAAATGAGCTATTTGCTTGTGTTAATCATTAAAATATCCCTTTTATATAGTTTTAAAGGGATCAGCTCTCCAGTTATTGGTCGCGTTTGCACAATAGGCTCTGAGGCAGCACACAGGTAGCGGAACAGGTTGGATGACTGAAACATTTTGCGGGTTTAACTCACCGATATGTGAAAAGGGGAGATGAGAGGGAGGCGAGGAATGTAGAGGACTTTGTTACTCCGCCCGAAAATTGAGCAGGGAGGGTTCTGGAGTCAAATGTAGGAGAGCAGTGGCGAGTTGAGACGCGTCTTTGAAGAAGAAAGGTGGAAAGAAGGAATCGCCGTGTGTTTTGCCTCCCATCCTTCTTTCAGGAGGGGATCCGCGGGTTTTAGGGTCTCTGAGAGTTGATAGAAGAGTCTGAGGGGGGTTCCTTCTCGTGTCCAGCTGAAAGTTTCTCCAATGTGCGCAAACGGGCTCTACTTCCTCACCGTCCTGTCCGGACTGGCAGCCTCAGGTGAGACCCCCACTTATTTGCTGGGATGTGCGGATTTTGTGATTATGTGGTCTACTTTATTACATTTATTGTGATTATTTCTTCAACTTACTTTTCCTTTTTGAGTTTAGACCTAAGAAATGAACATGTGTTGCTTTATAGATGTTGAACAAGTTTTGCGCCTTGATTCTCCTCAAGTTAACTGTCTCTGGAGAGATCTGAAGACGTAACAGGAAAAGCTTTACAGAGAGAGATGCCACCAAGAACTGGGGTCTAAAGTAAAGAGGAAGCACTGATTGTATGTCCATTAATTAGAGCTCCGCTGGGGACCCTAACCTTCATCCCAGCGCCCCATCGTGCGTCATCGGGAAATGGAGAACTTGGCACTGTAGTACCTGGTGGGTCGTTTAAGAATTCCTGCAAACGCGATAAAAATACCAAAGTGGGAGCCATTACTGGGCATTTAACGACTTTACAGCGTTTTACCGGCATCAGACGCAGACTTGGTCATTGTCTTTGTGGGTTATGCAGCCTCCTTTCCTGCCTTTTAATGTGCATATCGTGCTTGCGTTCTCGGAGGCTGTGAAATGGCCATCTAGACGCAGATAAAGTCCACCTGCTTCCCGTTCGCAGGGGTCCAGGAAATGTCAGCTAGATCATAACAACTCGTCAAATAAACACGGAAACAAACGGTACTAATGGAGCTTACAGTATCCGCCTGTTGAGGCCGATCTCTTCTAAAATAAATGCTGTCATGGCGCTGCTAATGGAGCATGTTTTAATTGCATAAATAGGTGTATCAATGGCATTTCATTCAGTGGACGCCAGGTTGTTTAACCTTGAAGTAATCTCTTTCCATCCCGGGTAAGTGGATTATATTGATTGAACATTTCCATCCACTGCCAAAGAACCGTGCAGGAGCTGAGTGTAGAGGCAAGCTGCTTGTGTTTACAGCGAGCACGCGCCTGCAGATCAGTCAGCACACATCCAGACTGAGCAGCAGGACTACAGGCTCATATTTGGGAATCGATAATCACATGATAAGGGATTCTCGTCATGAAGAGAGACATGTTGGGACTGATTTCAGACAATCATCTCATATGACTGTTATGTTTTCTCTCTTCTTGCCTCTGGCTTCATTGCACAGGCAGAACAGCAAGACATGATGAAATGGGCACGAGACTTGTATAAAACTGCTAAGTGCGACAGCATTGATTTCTTCTCTCTTAACTATCCCTGCTCACTTCAAGTAGTCAGACAAACTGAGATAATAACATCTGCCTGCTGCTCTGACACAATGCGGTTAGAATAAGACATTTGGGTTTCATTTGTGGGGTCGCTGCAGAGGGAGAAATTATATTGAAAACAGAATCTTGCTCTACTTCTCCCTCTGCTTTGCATATTATCACAAAGTGGTGAGTGTTACTAGTAAACAGCGACAATTACTCTCACAGATATATGCACTTATCTTTTAACTCTGAATTTTTTGGCTTTGCATACATTTCGGAGACACATTTTTTTCTTTCATGTACTTAGAGTGAAATTACTTAACAGATAACCCCCCTACTCCAATTACACACACACAGCAGGATGTGAAGGACTTAAAATATTCAGCCAAATGGATCAGACTTAAGGAATATTTCATTAACGGGGGTCAAATGACATGATCATATATGTATTGGTATTTTTTTAATACACAAAGTTGTATTTGGAAGTAGCTCAGACTTCCTTCTAAAACTGAGTGACAAAGACCTTAATAACTGTGTGGTTTGGACCTTTCCCCACCTGGCAGCGCCACTGTTTACACCAAGCCTTTTTCATTTGGAGAATCAGAAACTTTGCAGCGTTTCTATGCTTATTCCACCCCGGACTGTCCTCCGCAGCTCTTGGCAAGTCTTTTACAGCTGCCATGTTCATATTCGTCACAGCTGCAGCAGCTTTGCCAGATCGTCACATCTTACATGAGGTCTAATCTGAATACGTGTTAAACAGGACTGATTGGTTCTGATAGGCCGCCAGCGTTGGCTGAATAGGTTTGGCCTGAACTTAACTGTGACTGGAAAGTGGAAAAGTCCAGTCCGGCAGGTTTGATGAATGAATAAACAGTTCAGTTTCCTTTTTTCTGTTTTCAGTAAACCAAACCTGGCAGAACAGACTACAGTCCAGATCAGTTTTCTACAGTTTTCTAAGTATAAACCAGATTAGTTCTTAGATCTCTTTGGTCCTCTCCAAATAAAGACACTAAATTAAATTAATTAAAAGTCTTTCTTAAACATTTTCATCCCTTTCTGTTGACAGTGACTATGTCTCATTCATTTCTGTGCTTTACGTTAAGTCCTCCCGTCTTCCTGTAAGATTTTCTACTTCAACGGAAACATGGAAAACTCCACATGCTGACATGCACCAGCCTGCCCAGACTGACAGGTTTAACACACACAGGCTCACAAACATGAACAATTGGCTGCAGCTTTACACACACACGCACACACATGTAAGGCCTGTTAACGTTTCAGCTGAGTTTACAGTTCAGGAGCAGCTGCTGGAGTCTGTTTACCGGAATCTAACGGTTATCTCTGCCACAGCGTCTCTAATCCATCTACAATAACAAGTCGACATAAGAAAATAAGACAGTGATTTTTTGACATACCGCATTGTGTTGACATGCTTACAGGGACTCCTGGCCTTTGTGTTGAGCTGATAGAACGGCTCGGGGGTGTGTTGAGTTGACAATGACGTGCTCGTGTGCAAGGACGCGCCGATCCCAAACAAAGAAATGTCTTTATGCGCACATCTGTGAAGTGTTTTAAGGGTAAGAAAGAGCCCTGCTGGAAATGTAAAGAGACCTGAAATCTGTTTATGGCCTTTATTTTGGCTGCTTCTCAAATATTTTGACTTACAGTAAACAGCGAGAAATACAAGCTCAAACAAAACATGTTCCTAGGAATATGTCGTCTCAGAGTTACCTAAACGACAGGCAGCCAGGAGACATTTTTATCTTCACTTGACAAAAGTTAAATAATTTGTGTGAGTCCATGTTGAGCAGTGAAACTCGTCCGAGCAAGCATGTCGTTTCCTTTCTTTGTTTCATGTTTGGAAACTGAACTCTGTAAGCACTTCAGCATATCCAGCTATTGTTATTTAAATACAGAAGCAGAAACACCTATTTATACGTGTTTGTCTACAAATTATGTCATAAACCCCTGCTGGAGTCTGGCCATTTTTTTTCTCTTTGTCCCCCTTACAGATGGGACATCAGCATTATAAAATCAAGCTGCTGCCCATTCACAGCCATGCATGTCAATTTAACATGATGAAGGCACTGGGAAACAAAAGGAAACTGATTTTACAGTATCATTGTTATAGTTTTATAAAATAATGCATAGTGCATATTGTACCTGATGGCACCGTCCATTTAGAATGTGTAAATAAGAAATTAGAAGAAAAAGAAGGGGAATTTGTGTTCGGCGTCTAATTTTTTGTTGCAATTATTCTTATACTGTTGGAAAGCAGGCTTTTTTCCTTATAAGTAGTGATTGCTTCCAATAGTGACAGGTATACAGCATTTACAGAACTTTAGTTGGGAGAATCAGAAGCAAATCCTGATGGTTGGGTTGAAGAAAAGTTGCTTGAAAAGGACCACAGACAATTCTAAACATTAACAACAGAAAAGTATGATAGGATTTCAAGCAACAGTTCTACTGTGGGTTTTCAGATGTAGCCTATATAGAAGTCAAGTGGTCTTAAAACCCAAAATACAGTTTGCTGGAATTGTACTGAATTGTTTTTAGATTTGTGTTGTAGATGCTGAATGGTTCACTTTTCTCAAAGCATAAAAGAGAAAAAATGTGGTGCCTCAAAGCAAATGAAAAGAAAACAACATTTTAGAATAAGAAAAGGCCTTGATTTATGCATCTTTGTGGCTTCTTTAATTCAATCGGAAAAAGAAAGAAAATGGATATTCAGTGTGGCGTGAGCATATTGGAACAGCCTTATCCGCACCCCATCATCTCCAAACCCACGCCCCAGCCCCTCGAACAACAGGAAAAACCCGGAGATGAATACATACAGGTCTTCATCTCACAACACTTGAAATGGTTTCAGGAAGTTTTCCACTTCCAGAAAACATGTCTTAACATTTGTATCTGGTTAAATTAATCCAGCCATTTATCAGAACAACAAAACTATAAAACAACCAGATGGCAAACCAAACTTCTGCCGACTCTAGTAGAGAGGCTGCCGGATGGTGCAGATACAGGTATTACGGCCGGTAATGGTATTATTATTGTCAAAGAAACATGGAACAAATTTACGATTATCATGATCAATTTGCATTAATTTACCAAGACTATGAAAGCATAAAATCAGATGAACCCTCTTCATAGGTCTTTAGGGTTTAATTAGGAATGAAAAAAATCAAGGCGTGCCAAACAGTGGTGTCAACCTCCGATCCTGGAGGGCTGCGATCCTGCAGGTTGTACTTGTTTCCGTGCTCCACAACACCTGATACCGATCAGATGGATCCAACAGCTTCTACTTCTGCACAGTGACCCATTCATTTCAGTCAGGCGCATTGGAGCAGGGAAACATCTAAAACCTACAGGACTGCGGCCCTCAAAGAGCAGAGTCAGACACCTCTGCGTTAATGCAAAGCGGTTCATCTGTCTAATTAGCATGTTAGCTTTTTGTCAGTATTTTCACATTAACGCATAAACAACAGTTTGGCATTATCTTAGCGAAAGTAGTTGATTTTGGGCATTGTCCAAATTCACCAAAACCCACTTTATTCTCACCGATTTTTAAAGCCTCACATTTAGGAGACGGCTGCAGGAAGACCCATTCGATTTTTAAAAAAACGTTTTCGTTTCCTACACATGTATTGATCTGCTGTTATGGTGCATTGTGGTCTTTAATGGACAGGGACCATATTAAAGAATCTTTACAATTAATTAATTGTGGCATATAAAGAGCCGTTTGTTTGTTCTTTGATCACTTTAACAATTAACTACTTTTAATAAAACTGATGCTATATCTGCATTCAGCCTCACTAGACACGTAAGACTCGTACTTAATCATTTATTACATCTGAATCCATCCCGAGCTGCCATGATTGGATACAAATACGCTGACTATAGAAGTATAACTTGAAGCCTACACAGATGGATGGTCTTGTGATCACAATCTTGCAGTTTCACGGGAGATTGTTGCTGCCTTGCAAAGTAATGATTTTAAAGCCCCGCATGATGATACCACACACACATCCACAGAGCGCACAAGCCACTGTAAGCCATAAGCTCCTTCTACCTGTACAGACAAAATCTCACAGATATAGATTTGAGTGGGTTTGTTAAATTGTGTATTGATCCAACTTTCCATCTCATAGAAAATAAAAAAAAAGAACATTGCACAATCTTGCTATTAATCGGCCGGCAGAGCTGCACCGTCAAATAAAACAGTTTATATTTATGAAGTCATTTCCTGTGTGAGAAATAAACCAATCGCATTTAGGAAGTTGGCATGTGTCTCTTTAAGGGAGCAAGCAAAGAGAAGAGGTCTGCACCTCCTCCACAATCTGATCTCATATGTGTATATATTGTCATTTGCCCACTCAATTATGTGCTGGGGAGCAGAAATGGAGGTCACAGTGGGACTCTGACTCATGCTGTTGTTGCACAACCAGCATACGTCGCTGTAATTTCACGGTAAACACTAAGGCCGTCGTTTCAGAGCTGAATTGTTAGGTCAATAGAAGACTGTGGGTTGAATCGGATCGAAGCTCTCGCATTAGACCCCCCCCCCCTCCCTTTCTCTCTCCCTCAGGAGTTTGTAATCCCAAGAAGTTGTTGAGTCAGCCGCATGGCGGGAGTGGAAGAGGTTTGATGGATTAAACTCTTATCCTCGCTCAACCACTTCACGTTTCCTCTGGACACTGTCACCTGATGAATTTACAATTCGGCTTGGCGGAAGGAGGAGGAGGAGGTGGAGAAGAAGAGAGGAAGAGAGAGTTAAAGAGTGATTGATTCGTGGTATCTGTTTGGGATGACCTTTAGAGTGTGTCCACACACATTTGCCTGCTGTTGCTCCTACATGGACTGAAAGGAGCAGGAGAATATTAGGTACTGTACCAAAATGGCAATAGGTGACATTTTCCTGACTGAAAATTGAACATTTCTCAGGTCTGGGCTCCAAAGTACAGATGACAAGAACATAGCTGAACCAATGCTGGACATTTGTAAGGATTTGGAGATCATAGACCTTTTCAAATAGTAGACTGTAAAAGTCCTGATTCCACAAAAAACAGGAAAGTCTCAGCTGTGTTCAGATTTATGCTTCACGTCGCAAAACCTTATATTTTGCTATAGAAGTATGAGCACATCATCATTTGTATGCAGGCAGAGTTTCTTCTGCATAAACATGATGCTAGCTGTGCAGTATATCTCACTATCCTGTTACCGTTTTAGAAATGCCTGACCATTCTTCTTCATCCAGAGTAGCTTTTGGATCTTGTCTTTTTTAGTGTATCTAATGGAATTGTATTGATTTGATTGGTGTAGTATCACCACATCAACTGTGTCACCTGAATAAATTAGCTGTCACCTCTATGTTCTACAGTGTGTTTAAGTCCAGACTCACTTCTTTGCGTTGGTAGTACTAGTACATAACAATACAATGTAACACTTACACGGTAGGGGATATGACACTAAGTCCATTCTTAACCTTTTATGCAGTGTCCACTACAGTGGATGCCTATCTGACAGCTGTTTTCCACTATATTCATGGGTGGCGATGGAATATTTGTAATATTGCCGCTTCAGGGAACATAAGTGAGTCAGGCAATACACTGTCACTTACTGTAGAATAAATATTTATACATACATCATTGTGAAAACCAAAATTGAAATATTTTTTGTAGAATATTCATATTACAGAATTTGAAAGGCATATTTCATTAAAGTATTTGAATAAAATATCAAAATAAATTAAATAAATAAAAAGTTTAACGGGATTAAGAAATAAAGAAGCATTACTGTATATGTCTATAGAAGTAGATGCAAAAACCACGGGGCACTGTTTCTTAATAATTCATGCATGAAAGGGTTAAACAGGAGTGAAAGGTGAGGTTACATGACCTCGCTGAAGGGTTTAAATGGAGACTTTTAGCTTTCAAGCAGATGCACTGGACTTTAGATACACAATCAATATGAAGAAATTGGTTAAATAATTCAGTAATGTAACATTTACTACTAGTTAAATAACAATCAGAAGCATAAAGTAAGATTTTAGTCTAAAAAACAGATTAAATAAACCAGATTTGACAAATGGTAGGAAATAGAAGTTTATTACATTTACTCAGCAGGCAGAAGTGGTTTTGCTCCCTGGAGGTGCATGAATATTTATTAGTAAGAGAACCCATCCATGGTATGATGTCCCCCCTTCCCCTATATTGGATATGACATCATGAATCTTTATTTGATTGTATTTCTACATCATCTTAATTACAGTTAGTCATGCTTTCCCTGGAACTGCATTTCACTCTGTCTTTCTTCTTGCTGACATGAGATTTCACAATAAGCCCTCACCCTCGGTAAATACCAACATTACATGTTAGACACACACCTTTTTCTTTAGGGATCCTGTAGCTGCTACATGAGTCTTGGAGGCATAATTGAAAAATATCACCAAAGATCAGCTGTTTCACTTTTACTGTCAACATTTTTCTCACTTAACACTTTAATTTACAAAAAGTGATTTGAAATATTGCACTTCTGAATTAGACCATGAACACACTGGTACAGGATAGAGACTCCCACTGTGAGTCTGAAACCCTTGACTTTACTTGTGCTTGTTTTGGCACAATTTCATGTACACAAGCTGCTTAGAGTAAATGCATAGGTTACAGTTTTCATCTCAGGGTTCCCTCCTATTATACCATTCAACACTCACCCACTCACTGTGAGCATGCTGTTACCTGAACCTGCTTTTCCCAGCCCTCAGACCAGCCCCTCATGAAAGACAAGCCTTGTTAAAAACAGAGAATACTAACCTGGGCTTGTGAAAGCTCTCACAAAGAGAAGAAGAGCCTCTTTGTGGTCATCTGAGCTCTTTGCATGTTTTGTCCAGTCTTAAGTGTTTCCTCTCAAACCGGCACAGCTGAGAGTCAGGTTTCCTCCGGTTGTCCCTTTGTTTCTGGGCCATAATGAAGAAGGGAGAGACAAAAACGCTCACTGTCTAAGCAAGAGTGCCATAAACTGATTTCCTGATTCAGAGAGTTTTACCTCATGCTCTCATTTGCACTTCCTGGACCTCATAAAACGAATGTATGACAAAAATCTGTGTACATGACCATTTCCATGCAAGGATTGGCATTCATCGATTCCAACAGTTTTGGACATAAGCGTAGGATATGATCAAAAATCTGAAAATGTTTGAGATTATATGCACAATTTTGCGTCAGAAAGAAGAAATTCCCGCTTATAAAACAAAGATTTTCATGAAACTGTAAGTGCTTACCTTATTATTATTTTTAAAAACACATTAATCAGTGCTAAGAATTAAAACTAACTTTTACATTCTTTTTACAGTCTTTTTGAAGCAAGATTACTCATCCTATGAGTTTCTTAGTGAAAGCAAAGGAATCAGGGGGTCGTTGTTGCACCTTTTAGCTGTCAGGACAGTCACAAGACCAATTGGAAATCAGTATGGCACAGAGAGCATGGTGGTACAGATCACAATAAACAGCATTGTGATAAATCCTCTAATCCCACAAAGCCAACGTGGTACCATAAAGCACACCCTCAAGTGGAATTACACCGCATATATGAGGGCGTGCTCACAGTAAAACAGCAAGAGGTGAAATACATCACACTGTATGTCTCCCTTCCTGTGTTTAGATGACGCTCCAAGCTATTTTTTATACAAACCCAATATAATTCCATTTTTAATGTGGTGTTATACCACATAAAAAAATAATATTTCAGGCTTAATAACAAGGTTTAAGTGTGTTTGATTTTTGTGGGAATGTTCCTGTATATTACA
Source organism: Craterocephalus eyresii (assembly GCA_037177035.1). Lineage (NCBI taxonomy): Eukaryota > Metazoa > Chordata > Actinopteri > Atheriniformes > Atherinidae > Craterocephalus > Craterocephalus eyresii. The sequence continues at coordinate 4,260,097 of JBBBVT010000009.1, read as the reverse complement.
CTGACCAGATTTGTGTCTGGATTTTCCGTGAAACACACATTTTTGTCAGGCCTGATGGTGTGTTCCAGAAAAACCCTAAAAAAATGGGACAGGCGTGATTTCATATTGGCATGTCAGGCTTTGGTCAGATTGTTTAGCAGGTGGTTTACAATCCATTATTCTGTACAAAGATGCCCCCCCCCCTCCACAGTTCTGTTCAATCTGGTGCATTTACTCTCTCTGCTACTCAGGACAAATGTAAGTAGTTCAAACAGATATAGAAAGGAAAACCATTTCCCCAACAGGAAGCCGGTGCAACGAGACAGTTTCTCAGCAGTGGCATAAGTTGTGCTGTGTCTAAGAACATGAAATGACTACTGACTCGTTTGGGTACAATTCCCAGTCACAAATGGAGCTGAAATATCGTCTCACTGACTTGAGGGACCTGACTCATGTTTACACAATAAGCTGAAGTGGAAATATTTAATTTTAGAGGTGTGATTGAATAGTTTTAAATGTAGGTGAAAGATGCAAAACGAAACAAATAATTTGTGGTTATCATGTTGAGGAAGGATGGCTGCCCAGTGAGGGAGAGGCTGGCTTACATGGGCTTAGCCAGTCCCACCTCCCAGGTGCTGTGAGTTCATTTGTCAACTTACTGCCACACAACCCCTAAAATTACATTACACTGTCATTTAGCAGAAGTGGTTTTGTTCCCTGGAGGTGAATCAATGTTTATTAGTGAGAAACCATGTATGGTTTGATGTTTTTATTTCCTCCAAATTGGATGTTGCACCACAAACCTTTATTTGATTGTATTTCTAAATCATCTTGATTACAGTTTGCCCTGCTTTCCCTGTAACTCTTTCACTATGTATTGCCACTGTATAAATTATATTTCATTTAAAGGCCAAAGCAGGTTGTAAATAAATAAATAAAAGAGCAATATAAGAGCAAATAAATCTAAGATGTTTTTTTCCAGTCATCTGAGAACAACTTTGAATTCATCTAATGGGATTAAGGTGGGGAGCTTTAGATCTGGTTGTTTCCTGTTCAGGGCAGAATAAGATATTGACCTTTTGTGGATTTGTAATGAACCAACCAGTGTGAAAGTCTGCGTATGGATGGTGTTTAGGATGAAAAGTCTCCAAGTGGCTTCGTCCTGTCATATGCTGATATTTCAGGACATGCAACACTCGTCCATGCAACATTACCTGTTTAACCCAGGGGCAAAACATCATCATATCTTTTTTTTAGTTGAAATGTCTATTGTTGATTCATCAGCAGTGGCGGGGCGTTTAGGTTTTTAACTTTCTAACTGCTGCAGTGCTCCTAATGTTTTATGTAAAACAGCTTGAATGATCTAATACATTAGCTAAGAAAAGAAGAGAATTGCCGCCAAAAATGGCACTTCAATTTATTACTTTTTAAATATTTTTTAGAGCAAGGAATAAAAAATAAAACTTGGAAGTGTCTAAAAACCTTTCATTAGCAGATACACTACACGTCATATATCTAAATGTGGACTGGGTTTTGCACATTTGACTTTGGGTGAAGTATTCTGCGGGCGAGTCAAACACTGCCTGATTTTTTCTGCGCGTGATGAAAGCTTGTTTTTTTAACAATCTCAGGATCACTGCCAGTCCAAGCAAATCTAATCACACTTGAGTGGGCTTTGTTTGATTATTTTACAGCGAGTTAAAGTATTTACCCCCCTCTGGCCTCTGACAGACCAGTGGTGCAGTTTGTACGGGCTAGTGTTGACAGGAAGAATGAAGTGCATTAAAGGTTCAGTAAGTTAATTTTATGGTGATATATTGAACATATTGATAGATATTATGGACCTGTGCCAACTCTAGTATACCAGATGGAGCTGGTGTGTGTATGAGTCTTTGTGTGTGTGGCGGTGTGGACGTGTGCCGATGGGCAGCCTGCTGACACACACACAGTACCTCACACCTCACAGTAATGTAAGATCAAATTTTGTGAGTTACTTCAGTTAATCCTGATACCAAAGCTGTTCATGGATATAAACATCTGGATGTGATATCAACTAAAGTATGCATAAACACACACTCTCACACACACTTGCCCCAGTGGTTTGTGTTCAGTGCCGATTCAAGACTTCTGGGGGCCCTAAGCAGGATGTGTTTTGGGGGCCCTACCCCTAAATACCATAAACAAAGTTTTTGTTTCATGCGACACCCTAAGTCATAATATAACATGTCTTAACTCAATCAAAACACATAGTAAGTATAAATATAATGACACTTAGCAGACACAAAAGGACAAAAAATGGAGAAATCTATTTACTCTCTTTGTCCCAGTGTCATATCTCAATAAAATAACTGATCCCATCCATTTAAACAGATTATTATCATGAGAGCAGGAGCATGTTAAACATGTACAAATACTGTACTTTAGTTATAATTTAGGCTTGAAATCCTTTATTACAAATGAATACATGGTTTATTGTGCAACAGTAATGCACATGAAGTGCTGTTAATTAGGCTACATAAAACTTTGTTAGCATCTATCCCTATTTAATACAAATGAGGAAAATGTGTGATAAAAACGTTTCTGTACTTTCTTTCCATCTCGATCAGCTTAGTTAAAGCCCCAGTGTGTAATATCCGTGACATCCAACGGTCAAACTGTGCATTGCTTACCAGTTTGAGGTGCGCCACCACATATGTATTCATAAATAACTAATTCTAAGAAATGAGAAGATTTTTATTTTGATGCGAGAAAGCAATACTTCATCTTTATTAATATAAAGCCAAATTAGTTACACTCTACCTTTAAAGCTGTTCATTTATTCTCATAACAGTAAAAATTAGTAAGTTAATACGTGCCCATTCATGCTTTCACACCTTATCTACGCCCATCTCACATGTCTGACCAATCACGCAACACTTTTTGGAGCCCCTCGAGAACAAAGTTTGGCCAGCTCGATGTGGCAAGATGTGTCCTCATTCACGTCCGGCGAGAACAAAATGACGTCACTTTGTTCTCGGAAGAAAGCAAAGTTCTTGCTTCTCGCGGAGTATGTAGAGGCCTTAAATCCATTAGTCTGACTTTTTGTCTCAATGGACACATATTGTATGATATTTTTTATTGGCTAATACTGTAGCCTATATTGAATAAAACCTTTAAAAACTCAATATTCTAAACCATCAATCAAACCAGATCAGCAGCTGTGCCCATGCTCTGACATTTTCTGGTTCGAGCAGCAGATTGGACATGATGTCCCGTAGCGGATCAGGCTGTAGCATCATGGCTCATACACATTCTCTTATTTCATCTTTTGTATCATGAGTGGAAGGTGCAGTATCCTTCAGATGTTTCACTGCGTTCATTAACTGATTGGATAAAACCAGTTTGAATCTAGATAGAGCTGTGATTTACTGTGTGTCTTACATTCCTTGTTTTTTCCCCAGCACTTTTACAGAGTTTTTATTCAAAAAAATTGTTTAAAGAGATTTCATGAATTTAGCTGAATCACAGCAAAGCTGACCTCAGAGAACAACCTGTGAGACCTGCCATATTTTATAATCTCCCCAAAAGATATTCTGCAAAAATGAAATGATTCATGTGTAAACTGCTGACCCACTATAAACAAAATCACACATGTCCGTCTAAACGATTAAGATAAAGCGTATATTAGGGCCTTTTCACACTTTTCACATGGCGTGCTCGGGCCCGGGTCCGAGCACGTTTGACCACTAATTTTGTCCATGTGAATGCAAACAGGCC
>JBBBVT010000009.1:4244768-4255752 GCA_037177035.1 Craterocephalus eyresii | reverse complement strand
TCGCGAGCGCAAAGAGATTACTGTGGAGTGATTTAAAACGTCCAAAACATAAAATATGACTGCCTGGCTTGCATCCACAGTGGAGAAGATAATACTAAGGAACAAGACGAGTTCGCTTTGTTATTGATATACTGTGCTGAAGACGTAAGGGTTTGCTTCTTCCTCGGTTGTTCGCTATCAGCCAACTTTCCTCAACACTGCCACCTAGTGTTTTGGCGCCGGCATTACCAAGCGTGCCCGAGCCTGGTTCAAGCACCGGCATGTGAACAAAACTCAGGAGTAAGCGATCCCGGGCACGGCACGGGCCCGAGCACGCCATGTGAAAAGGCCCTTACTCTCTCTTTGACCAAGCCCACCTTTGTTAAGAGCATAACTCAAACTAAATAAGCTGTGAAAAGCCCTCCCCGGGTCTCTGGATGCTGGGTGTGGTCAGCTCTGGCCAGGCAGGATGTTCACACTGGATGGAAATACATGCTGGGATACACCAATGGACAAAAAAACACGTTGAATGATCTTATCTCGCTCCTGCTGATGTAGATGAATACATTTTCCATCATTTTATTATCCTTTAATTCTAAAATCTATACGTCTCTGTCATCCATCTCAATCGCCCTGCTCCTGCTCACGCTCACACTTCTGCCCATTTATCTTTTCTTTCTCTCAGTAAATGACTTAAATTCTGTTTTCTTAATGTCTTGTCCTGGCTGGTGAGTGCCTGTTAATCACTGATTGAAAAATGATGATGTACTTTTTAGCCACTGGGACAAATTAGTAATTGAAATACTGTGTTAGTTGTAAAAGCGGTTTCATGCTGCTAATATCTTTTCTGCCTTCAAAAAAGCTCAATTAACCTTAAGTCTTAATCAGCTCAACTCACTGCTAACGACGGCAGCTGAGAGTATTTCTGTTTAGAGGAGATTAGTGCTGCTAATTTCAATCGTACAAAAAGACTTGTCAGGGGTAGAATTGGGAAATGAGGTGTTATGACTTGGAAGACCTGCTTTCTCTGATAATAGTTTGATCATTGCGATTTCAGCTTTTAGTTGATCCGGAAGAGAACAGGAATTGTTATGTTGTTGTGTTTATCTCCCGAGCACTCTTTCATGTCAGAAACGGGTTGGAAAAGTGTGATTAAATGTCTGAGCATGTTTCCTTTGTATGCAAACTAGTCTGGCCTGCAGGCTTTGCTGAAGCTCTTTACATGGACATGTTAGGTTAATTAGTGAAACTAAGTGGAGGGTGTGAATGTCAGAATGGTTGTTTGTCTCTGTGATGGACTAGCAACCAGTCTAAGGAGTGTGCTGTCTCTCTGCCAATGGTAGCTGGGATTGACTCCTGCTTTTCTGCATAGAGAATTGCAGCATTTTAATACTGACTGCCTTATGTGAGAGATGTGCTTTATGTAAATGTCAACACACACAATCTGGTTAAAAGTAACTCCACGTCTCACTGTAGTGCTGGAGGTTTAGATATTACCATTCAGGATAACTAAGTTTCATAGCCAAGGTGTTTTATCATAGTTTTGTATAGCCTGTCGATGAAATAAATTGTTTTGATCCAGAATGGAAGCATTAATCACAGAGAAAGTGTTTGGTTTAGATGAAAATTTTATTCTTGTTGGCATAGGGAGCTCAAAAGGACAGAACCATTATAGAAAAGTGAGGTTCAGGAGTGAATAATAAAGCCGCTGTGCTTGCTGATACATCAGTGACATTCAGTTTCACTTTATTGGAAACCATTTAATTTGAGAAGAAGTTAATGAAGACAACACTGAAGACTGAGAGTTAAGAGAAGAAAGACTGTCAGCCTGGGCACATTACTGTAAAAATAATCTTGTTCTTTTCCTCCTCCGAAGAATTACATCTTTGTCTTTGCATGGGACTTTCTGACATGTTGTGAGACCTGTTCTAAGCGTAAGTCCTTAAATTAATGGAACGCCTCTTCTGTTCCAACTTTGTCTTAGACTTCCTCATATGACTTATAGGAAGGAGCCAGCAGCATCTTCCTGCCACACCGCCTGTTCAAGGCTGGACGGATGCACCTTCATTCCACATCATATCAGTGTATTTCATTTGGGAATATGTTGTCGAAGTATATGCCTCAGTAATGGGATTCTGGGTCTGCTGCAGATACGAATGGCGCTGTTGTCACCCAATTCATTTGGAAGCACCAGCTTCCTGTTTTTAAGCACATATAGATGTCATTCAGATCAATTTCCATTTAGTTTGTGTGAATTACCAAAGTACAATGACGGAAGCTGAATCAGGCTGTCTCTGTAGCACACAGATGTCATGAGCACTGTCTGAAAAGAGCTGTACTTTCTTTTCCAGAGGGGTAAATTTTGCACGCAGAGAGCTTCTAGTGCTGTTAAGATTATGTAAATTTCTATGAGAGTAAATTTGAGGAGGCAACCTTTTATACTGGCACATGACATTAAAGACAATAAAAAAAATATTGTTTTTTCAAAATGTCATTAAAGGATCCTCTGATGAAATTTCTTCTCATTTGCTGTACAGTCAAATGTCTCAGACACACACATGTAGACACACACACACAGGCAGGCAGTCAGTGCAGGGAGGGAGTCATTACTGGCTGTACTGATACAGCCGGCGCTGATGCTATCTGCCTAATGAATAAACCCATGCGCTGACTTCATGTGTCTTTACTCACAGCCAGGTAGAGGCAGCCTCTTCATCAGAGCACAACACTGCGATGTGGAAGGCTGGGTATTTCTTTCCCCGCATTGCTGGCTTGTACACACTACTCCCAGATTTCATCGGGCTCATTTAAAACACATTAGGCTGTCAGAGCACTGTTAGGGCCCGGCGATGAGAGAGGAGACGTCTATTTAATGATGTGAGGGAGCCCCTCTCTGTCCTCCTTGGCCACAGGAAACTCTCTCCAGGCTGATAAGGAGCAGCAAACACTGCAGAAGGAGCTGAGCCCCCGCTGACATTTTCCCAGAAATCCTCTGACTGAATGCACCAGTAATTGTAATGCAGGGGTAAGAGCGTGACTCAGTCTGCCTTCCTCCATGTCATCTCGATGCTTTCCTCCTCATATAGCTGTGTAACGCTGGTAAACATGCCTCGTGTCTTGAATTACAGAACAAAACTTAAAGCCCCAGTGAGTAATGATCACTCCCATCTAGTGGTGCGCTAATTAAATGCAAACAACCGGGCGGCGCTCTCTGGCGCTTCGCCGTTTAAGCATGTTTTTACCGCTAACGAAGCCAAGGAGAGTCATAAATGTAAAAGAGCCAACATCTTGCTGAAGTTGGAGTATCCCGTCTGCTGATGAGGCACAAAACGATATAATTCTGTTTCCTTATCGATGTTTTTTGTGGTGTAACCATGGCAATGGAGCTTTGAGGCTCATTTATGCTCCCTGACGGACGTAAATAGGGATGTCTGTTCCAAAGGTCTTCCTGCGTCGATGTCTTCATACTTCCATGCTACGGCTAATCTCGGCTACGGGGCAGTGCTGAGCTCATTTTTAACTTAGCGATACAACGTTATTTTCAGACACCGGTTGGCGGCACAAACGCGCTGCTATAAAGTTGTTTCTAACCACCAACACACTCTGAACACTTGCAGAGCCTTATTTCAAAAGCTTGTGCAGCTTTTTATGTTTTCGTTCTTGTCTTCATTCTTCTTGTATGGTTTTTCTTTTCCCATTTCTCTTCTTCTTCTTCTCTAATTTGTTTCCGCTCAACTATGCCCAACATTAACACAACAGCTTCCGGTGGTAAAACCCCATCTTCTGCGTCGATTGACGGATGCGCAAGGAGCCTGAAAACGCACCAAAAACGCACGTAATTGACGCAGAAGACGGACGAAACCTTCCGTGTGTATCCGTCATCTGTGTCGAGCATAAATGGGCCTTAACCGCTGTAGGCTAACAGGTAAGCCATCTCTGATGTTTTATATAGCAAGCGACAGTAAATGATGGGAGAAAACAGGAGGATAAAGTAGCTGCTGGACTAACCTGCCCTGTTTCTAACATAACAGCAAAATAAATTCACTGTTACATTAAATTAATTAACCTGTTGAGCAGAAAGCTGCAACCTCCACCTCAGTTTTCACGTCCTTCTCCCTCATGAATCATCTCCATCTGGTAGCTATACTGTTGTAACTCTTGTTTTTTTCCAGGTACAAATACTTTTCTTTCGTTGGTTATCTTTCCTCCCTCATGGGGCAAAAAGTATGGATGCTCCTCCAACGTTCTACGATTGGCTCTTTGTTCCTCCTCCACCTCCCCCCCTGACAACACATGGGGATTCACTGCTAAAACCCTTAAAAAATGAACCTAAGCTACCTTTTTAGGCCTATAATAACTTCTCAAATGCCAAACTGCTGTGACTTTATTCAGTATTTAGTAATTTAACTTCTGTCTAAGCCAACTTAGATGAAAGTAACAACATTCGAACTTTAGTACAATAAGACATCCCTGTGTTAACATTGGCTGCTTAACCTATGAAAAGGACAGAGTGTAACCGAACAGATGTAAACACGATCTGTGTTAGAGTTGTTATGACAGGAATGTCTAATTAAAAAATGAGTCTGGGAGATTCCTGAAGGCAGAGAAGGATGCGTCTTCTCTGACACCGTCATCCTGCGATAGTTTTGACCTTCCTCTGCATCGCCCTCATTTGGAGCATGCTTATCATGACAAACTCTCGGCTACCCTGAATTCACTGCTGCATAGCTCTGCAGACAGTCGGCCCGCTGAGCTCCTTGGCATAGACTTTAATAAGACATGCTAGACATGGCTCCCGCTATTATTAGAACATATACAGCTCTCTTTAGAAATAGCTCAGGTGATTTTGCTTAGACAGCCTTCACATAAACTTCCTCAAAGACTTAGCTTCACACAGACTCAGTGTGTCGTTATAGAAAACAGCCGGGTCTCCCTTCATACAGGAGACTGTGATCTCCTGGAGGGAGAGGTGTGATCATATGGTTCATCCAGGACTGCTGACCAGCCGACAGGCATGAAGTCAGCAATAACTATGACTTTGTGGGAAAGTGAATAGGTGGAGTGTGTGTGTGCTCCAGTGTAATACATGTCTATAAGACCCCTAACTCAGTTCTGGGAACTTCATCCCTAACTATCTGAACGAGGGTAGTTCATTCATTTTACACCTTATAGGTTTACTGTACCGGTGGATATACAGTCCATATTTGTGTAATACACAGCAGGCACTCAATAAAGTACCAATGATTTGATGCACTAATGTAAAATAGTCGTAAACCAGGTGTAAACTCTGTTAACCCCAGGTTAAATAAAAGGTTTGATTCTATTGTAAAAGGCAAGTATTGCATGCACATAAAACCCTGCAGGTTACGACTTACTGTTTGTGATTTTCATTCAGCATCACATAATAATCTAGAGTCGGGTAAACACTGTTAACGGTGCATCTGTTGTGATGTATTATTATTTTTTATTTTTTTAGCTACACATTTCCTGCATTCTGTCCAAGCAGTAATCAGACTTTACGCTGGCATGTTGCAGGTGTGCTGCAGGTCAGCGGGATTCGTATATACACATCTGGGAATATGGAGGCAGTCAATGGGACAGACGCTCGTCTGAAGTGCACATTTCAGAGTTCCTCTCCCATAAACCCCACCGCTGTCACCATCTCCTGGAGCTTTAGACCCCTCGGGCAAGGCCGAGAGGAATCGGTGAGTTCAAATGTGTTGATGATTGCATAAACCAGCTCAACCAGCTGAGAGAGCTATCATTAATATTAATATTCGATAACTTATTTTTCCATCTGTAGCAAATTAACCAAAAATGTAATAAGGGCTTTAACCAAATCTATCCATTAGATATTCCACTACCAGCAGCGACCGTATCCTCCTGTGGAGGGCATCTTCAGGAAGCGAATTTTTTGGGCTGGTGATATCATGGGCCGAGACGCCTCCATCATCATTCGGCAGGTCAAGTTCACCTACAATGGCACCTACATCTGCCAGGTGAAGAATCCACCTGATGTCCATGGCACGGTTGGAGAGATCCGACTGTGTGTTGTCCACACAGGTTCGTAGATGGAATTTTTTCAGAATATATTCCACTGAATATCCTGGTCAAATCAGAAACAACACAAGTTTCTCAAGCATGCCCAATTTGACGTCAAATGAAATGATTTAAGGGAAAGGAGATGAGCAGCACAAGTAGGAAACTAGTACAAGCTTCTATTTTAATGTTATGTCAGAGATTGTCCAGAACATAAAACATGTGAGTTTTACCATCAGGTTTTCTTTTTTTAGGCTGCTTGTTAATAGTAATGAATTTTACCGTTTTATGTCAGTGCTCTCAGTTTTTCTTCATTCCTGTGTTTCCTTGTCACTTGCAGCCTCTTTCTCTGAAATTCTCCTTCTGGCCTTGGCCATTGGAGGCGGTATCGCTCTCGTGGTCATCCTCCTCATCATCATTGTTTCCTGCAGGAGGTGCAAGAGGGGAGAGAGACGAAGACAACTAGAGGAAAACGAAGAGGCTCCCCGCAAAGAGAAAAAAGATCCCACTGTGTGGTAAGATGGAGTGAAAGACAGAGGGAGAGAAAGAGGGAGATCGGGAAAGGAGCAGAAGAATCACACACGTTCTTTCTTGTTCTCTGGGGAACTCTGGGGATCAGGGCATTCGGTGCTCCCTTTTGGGGCTTTGGCCTCTTTTCCCGCTGGAAGCTTAACTTTCTTCCTTCCTCTCCGTCTGCAGTCTGTGGATCCCAGATCTAGACCAGTACCAGCCAGCTGTCATTAACCAAAAGTAAATGGAGAATGTGCCTTTGCGTAGAAAAGCTATAGATCCTGAACTTTACCAAACTGCTGTGTAGCCTCCAGCGTGTCACTGTGCGCCTTTCACTTTTGAAGAGAAAGGACAGTTTTATCAGTTCATCTTATTCTGCTCAGCTAAACAGGCTTCCAGACACACTTCCTGTTTAGGTTAAATGTTTTGATGATCTAGATGTAGAACAATGGTGTATTCTTGCTGTTTGCTTGTCTACTAATACATTTCAAGCCCCTATGAACCACAGAACACACAGTATGAGACACTTTTGGCATATTTTTACAAGAAACAATAGACACACGAAACAATGACTGAGAACTTTCCAAACTTCTTTTGAATTCTTCTTTGATTGCTACTTAAAGGGAAACATTATGAAATTCAATCTAAGCTCTCATTGGCCCTCATTTCCACGTCTGTATATGCCAGCTGTCTGATCCAGTTTGCTGAGGTTAATATGAATCTGCAGGATCATGCTGGTTTACATTTCTGTTTTGTTTCACTACTGATGCTATGTTGCCGTATTTTCTGAGATTTTTTGTTATTTTAGTCTGATTTTGTGTTGTTATATTATAATGAATGCACAATGAAGTAATCCAACCTGATGAATATAGCTGTACTTTTTTACAGATATTTTTTCAACCAACACAAGCAATACCACATTTAAATTGAAATGGTAGATTCGATGTTTATTTTGTAATTTTTTTTTCTTTTTACAAATGCGAATAGTCTGCTGTCTGTTCTAAACAATAAGCTGTTTTTTTTATTTTTATAAAACGTCTTTTCTTTGTGCACGGGAATCTTCCTTGTCTGTTTCTTGGGTTTTCAGATCTTTCTGTAAAAGGTGCATTAACCATAAAAAACAACTATTGCTCGACCCTCTCAAAGAGAAGCTGACAACCTTTTGGCTTTCATCTTTGGTGTTTAGATTTATTCAGACTTCAAGCAAACTTTTTTATTGAGTAATTTGTTGAAGGGAAGGGGAAATTATTTCCCTCCGGTCTGTTGAGTAAACAGATTTTAATCCAGACTTCACTCACAACCTGACTGAGCCCAGACTAAAGCTAACCCCTCGTCCCGGCTGCTGTTTTTGGGTCTGTTTGTCTTTCGCCACGTGTGGGACTTATACACGTGTGGAAGTCAATGATTTATGAATGTGTTTTGCATGAACACATATTACGCTGTGTATACGTGCTATATCATTCTCCCTGTCCCATCTGTGTGTGTGTGTGTGTATCCCAGTCACCCTTTAAGGGCCGCCCACCTCTACATATCACAGACAACCATAGAGATTGACAGTTCAGACGGCATGATCTCAGACCCCAGCACTGGAGATCCGAGCTCCTCGGAAGATGAAGGCCCAGAGTCAGATGACGGCGGCGGCGGTGGCGACTCCGACTGATGAAGACGGACAGCAGAACAGAGACACTGAAGTGAAAGCATCCAGAGACGGGTGGCCCCCATGGAGGCCAAGTAGGAGCTGCTGCTGCAACAAAAACATCATGTTGATGAAAAAAGTGTGAGAAACACAGAATGTTTAAACCTTTCCAAACAAACAGAGAAATTTAATCTTCTGATATCAACCTTTGGAATTGGATCAGAAGTGCAATATCTTTTCTTGCGAGAGGTATCAGTAATGTTAATATGAGGCAAGAAATGTTGGATAAAACTTGAATAACATGCCACTGCTTATGAACCAACAGATAATGTACTATCTGGAGGTGGCCTGGCTATGTCCTGACACTATGTCTAGTGTCTGGGGAAAAGGGTTGTGTTCTTGTTCAATTCTGGTTTAGGCTTGATTTTCAGTGCAGGAAGTTAACACAAGCAGCTGGAGCAAGCTGCTGATTTCACTGAACATGGTGGGCTGTTTGCAGGGAAAATGACAAACATGTCATGATGGGCTTCTAACAGGTTATTTGTAAACAAATTATTTTCTTTGTGGGGAAAAATCTGGAATAATCTGAAGAATCAGCTTTCACACAATGATAATCAATTTGTTACAGCTAAAATCACTAATACTGTTATACCCTCCATTGCTGCACCTGAATATTTGGTAAAATAAGTTTTCTCTTGCACATGCAAACCACAGTGCTTGCTTATTATGTGTCAAAGCAAATTGCTTGGACCAAAAGAAAAAAAGATTCTTGATCAATGAGCAAGTAGCTTCACACACACACACCTGCCCCAAAAGTCACATGGGAACACAGTCAGATCTGAAAACCCTCTGTGTGCAAAATGTCCTTGCTCCATGAACCTGTGAATTCATCCCGTCCATGGTTGAATTGCCTGTTTTTCATCCTTGTAAAGTAGAATTTTTACCTTTTTAATGTTTATAGTGTCTTTTGTGTTTAACTCATTTTTTTCTTAGATAATGCCAGAAATATTCTATCATGTTCCTTAATACTATTATATATGTATTTGTCATAGAGCTTTTATAAAAACAATCTTTTTTTTTAATAAAAAATGACTTTATATCTTTATGAATCCTTCAGTGCAGTCAATGCAGACACAATCCAGTCAGCACGTGAGACATATAATCACATAAACTGCTTTGACAGTACTTATCCATTATGTAAGAGAGTAATCTTGTTATCAGGCATTTATTATGCATCATTATCTTCGATGCACTCCCTCCAGTGGTGTGTTTATAGTGTGTCTGTCTGCAGAGCAATTCAAATGTTTACCTGTAAGCATTTCTGCTGTGAATGTTTAATTTGTTTGTTCAATTTGCTTCTGCATTTGTTACTTGAGTCTAGGTTTGCTTGGTGACTGTTCATGACAATGAATATGTTACTCTGGTTATTAACATGGATTTGTGTGTGTGTGCATGTGTAAGTGAGCGCGTGTTGTCTTTGTGGTCCTATTTTTGTGCATTGATCAAAGTCTGCCCCTGTAGGTGCAGCTTTAGTTACAAAGTGACAGAAACTGAGTGTGTGTAGAACTGTGTAGAAGGAGATTTTATACACTCTAAAGAGATAGCGGGTAGGGGATTTTATGATTGTATGTGGAAGCTTAACAATTACATTTGGTTCTAGTGAAACAGTGAGTGTTGAACTGATAAAAACAACAGCAATGTTTTGAGATTATTCTGAAGCATGAAACCTTGGTTAATATCTATTTTCAGCACTCAAACCATCTCGTCCAGAAGTGGAAATTTAATGCCTAAACTTAATGGATAATTTTTAAATGCCTAAACATAACCTGACAGCTCCTAATTATAAAAGTTATTGAAGATTATCTGAAAATGAAAACCCAGTAAATACATAATTGGCATTTTCAGTCAAAATAAATTGAGAAAGTACTACATCAAATAGTTGGTCATGTATCTCAGCCACAAAACCCTTCCACCCTTGAACTGTTCCTTTAATGGCAGCTTTACAGAAATTCCTAACAAATATGTATCTTGTGTAAATATGTATCCCTGAGTAAATATGGTAAAGATAGAGTGTTTAAGAATTACTGACAACTAGTGGTAAAGATGAGCAGGGATTTACTTCAAATGCCAAGCACAGTTGTCAATTGCCAGAATTGCATGTTTTGACCTGTTAGCGGATCTAGTTGCCTCAGGTGGAGCAATGACTGCACTACAAGTAGCTACTTCAGGCTTGTGTGCATGTGTACTTTCTTCTTCAATGAACCTTGCATTATTTGGCTCATTTTTGATTCCAAATGGCACTTGAACAGTCGTTCCAAGGGGTTGAACATTCAAAGCTATCGCTATAATGCTATTTATGTCCGCACATTTATAGAAAAAAAGCAAGGCCATATATTGTTAATTTAAATTGTGACTTTACCTAAGGACAAGACTCAGTCAAAACCCAGTATTTATGGTTAGAATACCACTATGGTTTCAGGGTTGGGTGGGACAGGTTTTGGTATTTTCTGAAGGGGGTCCTCAAGAAAAAAAGCTTGGGAACCACATACGCCATCACATATAAAACAAAGCCAGTACGGCAGCGTTAAAGTTGAGAGGGTTCTCTCTTCACACACAGACATAGCAAATGGATATGGCTTATACTAAGAGAATAAAAACAAGTTATTTTAGTAGTGATTAGATTGGAATGATATGTAAAATGCATCAGTTAATTACCTTTCTTCTCATTAGGTTACAAAACACAATCCATCCATTCATCCATTTTCTGAACCGCATAATCCAAGTGGGTTGCGGGTGTGCTGGAGCCTATCCCAGCTGTCA
>JBBBVT010000009.1:4219237-4244668 GCA_037177035.1 Craterocephalus eyresii | reverse complement strand
GGAGAACATGCAAACTCCACACAGGAAGGCCACAGTGTCAAACCCCTCCTCAGCCGGAATCAGACCAACTTGGGACTCTCACTGTGAGGCCGCAGTGCTAACCACTACACCACCGTGCAGCCCCAAAACAAAACACAATCACTTCTACAAAAGCATTACCACTTTTTTTGTACAATGATGAGAATTTTATTATGCTGCCCAACTGCTGCGAGTTCCAGCATCCCGCTAAGTTGTATTTCTGTCAAAGTAGTACGACTGACCACAAGGTAGCTAATGAGTTTTCATCTCATTAGCTAGCTAGTCATCTCATTAGTTGTCAGATGCACAGCCAGGTGGCATGGTTGGCTCATCTGAGTCTGAAAAGTAATTCCTATCCTTACTGTTATGGGTGGGGACCATATTACCTAACCTGAAAACTGTTCTGCTGCGTTATGAATTGTTTTCAGACCCGCCCTAAATATCTCTGAACCAGACAACAGTCCTGCTCTAAAAATCTGCACAATAAGGGTCTGTTTTTTTAGTACTTTTTTAAAAAACATATCTTGAGCAACCATCAGTGCTCAAGAAACACCTGTGGTTACCTTTTTGTTTGACGCTACAATGGAGGTAATCTCAACTCCTTGGAGAAATGTTCTTAATAGTTTCCTTCTATGACTCATGAGGAAACCTTTCCCAATCCCAATACCTACAGTACGTCACAGCATGCATAAAACATTTCTCAAAGACCTACACGTATGTGTTTTTGTTTGTTTTATGAGAGAAAGCACTGACACATGTACATGATGAGGAAAATATATCAGATTGTAAGACTTGTTTTCTGCGTTGCTTTTCTCCTTCTCATTTCTTGTCTGCATTCCACACCTCTGGGTGGGTTGTACCTGGCACAGTAATGCTGAGATACTAAATTCCTTTGCTCATGCTTGCACACAATCACTTGAGCACACAAAAACATGGGCATGGCAGGACAAGTCATAAAAAAATTATAGCCAACCCAAGGTTGGTAACATATGATTTAGTATGTGACTGTATTCACTGCTGAAATTATCCAGACTCACAGGTAATTAATGCATTCATGTGAAAACTGGAGAATCAGGTTCATTCTCAGGATTACACATGAAGACATCTCCCAAATGCTCTGTAATGCTGCTGTACTTGTTTCTGACCTCCCTGAGGGAAACTATTAGTATCTTTAAATTACAGAAACTGTACTGGTGTGCAGAAGAACAAAACTTTCCATCAACCCTTGAGACCATTTAAAGTAATGAAAAGACTAAAAGGTGGATAATGGTTACATGCACTGTCTGGCCCCACCAATTTAAATCACCTTTATTAGTCTCCACTAGTGTTGATAACAGCGGAACAGGTCTTTCGTTGTTCAGAGACACCAGACATCCAGTGAGCAGGGAGAAGCCTCATTGTCACTTTGAGGATTTCAGCTGAAACTGAGACCACGCAACTGTAACCAGACAGAGAGCTCTGTGTTCACACACACAAAAAACATTACCGAATGTAACAGGATGTGTGTGTGAGAATATACCCAGGTAAGAGGGCACAAGACTGTACTCTGACAGGTTGGAAAATAGTTAACACAATACAGAGCCATGGAAAGCAGCTGCTGTGCTGTGAACACTCCTGGTTTGGTAAGTGGTGTAAACCAGCATCAGTTATAAAAAGAAACCAGTATCGATACATCACTGTTGGAACCGTTACATAATATTGTTAACACTTATAATAAATACAATACTTGTGAATGGCTGCAGGAGAAATGGAATGGCTGTGACTTATGGGGAAGACAAATGAATGCTGGATCATTGCCTTTGTGAAATGAAATTAGCCTTCTTGTTTCAATCACTTTGATGTGATTTATCAGGTGTTGCTTATAAAATTTAGATGAAAATGTTAGTTTTATGTGTGCACACCGTTTTTCACACGCTCCTTTGAGAAACTGCTCCTCAACCTGAATAAATTAAGAGTTTTTCAGCTTGAACTTATCATGCAATTTAATATATAACTCCACAGAAAAATATAGCCATACAGTGTCACTCTGTTGAATGATAAAACACATTACAAGGCACAGTTAAAAAATGCACAGTCAAATAAGTCCATATTGTTATTTTTATTCTGCAGCATATATAGCTACTCGGTTTTATGGTGTATAGTGAAATATGTTACAGGAGCAGGCTACAGCATCCCCATGGTTGTCAGACTGGATGGATTGCTTCAGGAAGATACAATGGATGAATGGAAATGACAATCCAGCCCAAATAAAGGCATAAATAAACTTAAAAAAGGATTTGCAGAAATATGTAGCTGAGAGATAAAGCATTACACCTTGGAGAATTTGAACAGACAAAGGCTGGAAAAACAAATACCTTCTCCCATTGGAGATAATTACATCAGTAAAGACAAGAGATCAGGGACAGGGATAGTGAAGTAATTTGTCTAGAAATTCCAGAGGAGTCCCTGTGGAGCACCCATGGTTTTGTATAGAGGCTGTCTGGAGAAACAGGGGATCATAAAAGGAGATGAACATGGATAAGAGACAGCACCAAGCACAATACCTGCATCACAGTAATAAGGAAAAAAAAATCATAAAAAAACTATATATATCTTCCTGGTTTACGAAAAATACAATAACGCACAAGTTTTGGCAGAGGATGATACAGCATTTGTAATAACGTAAAACTTAAAAAATAAAGAGTAAGACTAGCTAAATAAAGGTTATATTTGATTTTTTTGTATTTTTTTATATTTTTAATATATTTGATAGATTTTTTTAAATAGATGATTATATTTCTCCATGATGATTTCTCTGTTAGAAATACACATCCGACTGATAAATTGGTGTCTATAGCCTGAGTTTTACTCCTTGGTCTTAATAACTCCACTTCCTGCTACACCTGTCTGACAGGTAGGCGGAACAGAAAGTCTGAGTCATAAGAAAACAGACTATGGACGGAATTTTACTCAGTTTTCTACGTAATTTTTTCCCTCCCCTCTAACCTTAATCGCCACCAAAGTTGACTTGTTTTCCATTCGATAATGCGCCGACTGGTCCCGGGAAATGCCGCTCTGAACGCCGTCCTGCTGCTCTATTTGCTCGGCTGTCTCGGTGAGTAGCTACTGGGCCCGAACTCTTCTGTCGTCGTTGCGTTTGGTGGACCCGTCCCTATGACTGTAGTTTAGAGTTTGCTCTTGTAGGCTGAAACTTGTCTTACACTAGTATATTTTCCTCTTTTGGTTAAAGTTAACCAATATTAGGCGTTTTTTAAAAAGCTGTATTTGCTGTCAGCCCGAGACGTTTTTGTTTTTTTCCCTCCCTTGCAAACTATGCGCTTCATTTGGCACCTGTTTAAAGTCCAGGAAGGAAGGCCTGCCCGAAATACAAACGCCTAACCACAGCCTTGTAAACATGAACAAACTTCGTGTAGGCTTATTATTATGAGGCTTATTTTACCTGTTTATATTAAGAGCTACAGTGTAACGTGATTGAACCTTAAACGCATCATGGCTGCTGTTGTGGATCAAGGCAGGTTAATACTACATGAACAAATCTTGGTGAGAGGCCAGGCTTGCAGGGTTCTGACAGCTGGTATGCAGCAGGCGGCATTTGCCAACATCTTCTCAAACATGGCTATGAAATGCAGGGCACTTCTTTGTAGGGTTTCAAACAGAACTCAGGCTACCATAACTCATCTCTGCTTTGTAGAACCACAGTCTCTTAAAGGAAAAGCAAAGACAGAGAAGTGTAGAAAAACAGCAGCCTTTAAAGGGAAAATGCAAAGAGCCCTCAGGATGTGAATAATGTACAATGTATTTTCTGTAGTGGAAAACAGAAAAGTAAAAGCAACATGTTTACAGTAAAAACTGATTTTAAATACATCTACCTTAGTCACCATATATTATACTTAAGCTTTTAATTGGAAGTAATTCAAGAAATAGGTAAGCATGATGCAAGAAGTTGGTTAAGTTATGCAAAATTGAATGACCCAATATAATATCTGAGCAAAGTAGTTCCATGAAAATGGCTAAATATTTCAATCATCAAGTGGCTGTGTGACATTTAGTTTAATTCACAATTAAAATTGTGATGATTTGTAGCAGTAGAATGCAAATTAATTAAAAAAGAGCTTCATCTACATTCACTACAACTCTGCTGTTGGGTTCATGATAATCTTTTGATGCTTTTACCAAAGTGAAACAGACTTTTTCTGTTTGTAGTTCTCTAATATCCTCAAATTACACTTAACATTTGAAGAAGCAGGCTTTTACTGAGTGAAGCTGAGTGTTTATGGCAAAAATACTTAAATGTAAAAGATCAAAGTATTCTGTCCATCACTGACGACCAGTTTCTCCTGAGCAGGGTCACAGCAGGACTCTGAAGAAACAAGCTTATGCCCAGAAATGAGGTGTCAATACAACCACTGATGAGCTGCCAAGTCCCCTACCCCATCACTAATTACTAGATTGTCAGCATCTATCATTTCCTCAAGTTGAGGAGTTCCGCTTTCAAAGCTTGATTTCCACTCTGATGGGGTGATACTTATATTCACGTCTCTTTCTGAGGTCTTTGTAGATGAATCGTGCTCGTCTCCAGGGAACTGGATGAGATAAACTATCCTTATCATGGCTGGAGTCTGATGAAACCAGCAGTGTCAGTGATTGCCCATATCAGTTTTATCACTGACCTTATTTTGCTCTGCCTTACTCCTTTGAGAAAAGTGAAATGAATAAGGATTTCAAAGGCCAAGTTAGACTGTATACCTTCTTTTTTTTGGAGAATCCCCTCTAGTGAAAGATGCTGTAGAGGGCAGTGTCCATCAGCCCACCAGTTAGAGTTTCACTCTGTAATATTTACTTAGTGATGCAAACTCCAGAAACCTTGTCCTGACATGAAAAAGGCCCTGAAAACTGAAACAGCGAACACCCACATTTTTTTAGCTGTTTTCAATAAAGATATAGATGCTGAGCACAGTGGTGGACGCTTGGGGCCTGTGTTGCAGCTATTAGCGTGGGGATCTTTTCAGAGAGGGGGTAATTCAATTAAAAACCAGCAAAATCTACAAGCAGACATCATGCTCTCTGGAAAGGAAAAAAGAAATAAATAACTGAAAAAGTTTCTGTTACAAGATAACAGGCCCAGAATGGACTAACTCAATAGCCTAATGCAAGAGGATAACAGAGCAATGAGCCCTGCAGGGAAAATGGGTGAAACTTCCTGAAATAACAACTGAAAGTCTTAAATGGCTAGAAGTATTGTTCAGAGCTGGGATGCTACCAAGAATTGATTAAAATAAAATCACATCATATTTTACCTGCTGGACTTGGTAAAATGACAGAAATGTGTCCTTTGTCCCTAGTTTAGTGCCACCCACCCGTATTTAACAAATTGATTTTGTTCCTGAGCAGAGCTGAGAACGGTGCTGTGTGGTCAGAGCTGATGAATATGAAAAGCTGGACTCCAGTTATTATTCTCACTGAAATGAGGCTCTGGGTCTCAGTGACTGGGACAAGGCTGCATCTGCAGCTAAAGACCCTTGACGGACAGATTTGTAACAAGTCTGTCAAACTGAACAAGAGAGACTGGTGGGGAAACTTGTTATCGAGTGTCATCTATTGTGGATCTACCAGGAGATGCGCTGACACTTGTGCTGCAGCGCAGTGGTAGCTCATGTGCTGATGCTAGCAGTGTTTTGTTTACGATTGTATAAAGTTAAACAGGTCTTGTCACTCACGGCATTCTCCTCTGCCTTTGTTTTGTTCTCCACTCCCCTTCTTTATTTACCATGAGCTTGTGAATCTGCTCCTGTCATGTTTCCTACACTGCTGCTTTCAGTGCTTGACCTCCATGCTGTCACTATGATTTGATCTTTTAGTTTTTCTCTCTCATCCTCCATCCCCAGCTCCAACCCTGGTCTCCTCCATCACAGTGGGCACTCCAGCAGAGCTCCATGCATCTAAAGGCGATGCCGTCACCTTATCCTGCACATTTTCCTCCACGAGCAGGCCGACCAGTAAGATGACTGTTGACTGGTCTTACAGACCCCAGACTGGGGGGCTACCTCAGACTGTGAGTATTGTCAGAGTAACTTGGAGTGTAAACACTGTTTGTATGCTGGAAGCCGTATAATTGCAGGCTGTTTAAATGTGAAGTTTATCCAGCTGAGCTCTGACCTTCACTTATGTCTGTAGAATCCACACTTTCACCTACACTAGGGTCACAGTATAACACTTTGAATTAAATGCATTTATTGAGTCATTCTTGGCTTGTACTCTGTATAAACTAAACAAAACAAATCAGCACCCTGCAGTACATCAGCTCTGCTTGAAATTGTTGGCCTGCATCCCATGGGCTCATCCATAATGTAAATAACAGTGTTTTTATCCAAGAATTAGCATAATTAAGTCGAATTCTATAAAATTATTCTTTTGAAAACTAAAAAAATTACAGTTTGGAAACAGATAAATGAGTTAATTCAATTATTTTTGTTTGGAGCAGATTTCCTTAGCTCACTGTGATTTCTAGTCTTCTGATTGTGGACTGCTAGACTAAAACCACCAACATAAAAACCATTAACTTCATAAATAGAAGCAGATTGTATTTGACTGTATATGCAAAGATAAGTATCCTTTCAACACTTTGACATCAGGAACAGAGTCTGATTTGCTTTTTTTCCCCTTGCGACTTCCTTTTTAAAGCTTTACGTCAGGCTATGTTCAATGCACAGGTAAGTGGCTTGTTTGAATATCTGCTTCCTTAATTTGCATCCGTGACCAGCCTGACTTCATCTCTGAACCTGCTTGTACCCCTGCTGTGAAAACAATAAGTCACCCAAGCAAGTTAATTTCCATTTTAGTTCAATTCTGTTTGTGGCTGTAAATGTGATTTATTAGTCTCACTGGAGAGGAAACGCTCACGTTTTACTCCTTCATCCTCCATTTCATCTTTGTGTCCATCCTAGGCGTCATCCATAAACCGGTCGGCTATCCTACATTAGAAATGAGTTGGGATGCATCCACTCAAACCCATAAATGCATTCAGACTTTTAAGCCAGCGCACTCAGAAGTCCACTAAGAATGTACCACATAATTTAAGCGGGTCCATTGTAGTTGAAGATAACCATCAAATGTGGTTTTCTGTAATTGCATTTGGACTGTGGGAATCCATAGTGTGGTAGCTGCAACCCTATATGCAATCAGTTCCTATAGGAGCACTCGGAGGGAAGTGGAGGCAAATGTTTTGTGGTTCTGCTGATATAAAGTGCTGATGGTTTGGTCATTTAGATGCAGTTGTATGCTCTCAAAGCATGTAGGGCTCATTTGTACAGTCGGTATCTGTCAGTATGTAGGACTGTATTACTGCCTAAAGTCCAATTTCCTTCAACTAGCTGTTCAGATGTGACCCACAGATGGAACCAAGCCTGGAAGTTTCTCATTTCTATTTCGAAACCTTCATTTACTTTCCATCCAATTTCATGATTGGCCTTGGCTGCTTTGTCGGCCAATGCGTCCTTGGCTATACATCACACTGGGCGAGACCATGAATAAGCAGGCGAGAACCTCCATCAGAAAATATCATTTTACTGCCAAAGCTTTTGTGTCAATCTGAATTGCTGCAGTGCCTCAGTAGCTTGCATAATTACCTTGGTCCTGATGAGAATTCATTTTGGAGACGAGAGGATGGATATTAAATCAAATATCTGTGCTAGACGACAGTAATCTGGAGGATTTTGGAATGGAATGTTGCTGATAAAAGGTTGGTCAGGCCGGCAGCAGATTCAGACTAAAATGTGTAGGGTAGGTGGTCCCAGCTGAAAACAGGATCCCATACTTAGTCATGTTGCGGCGCTTCTCATGAATTTAAAAGGTCCTTTGGGTTTAATGTGTTTTTCCAGTCTGAGCAGACTCGTCTCTCATGTAGGCAGAGCTCTGCCAACTCCCTAAATGATCAGGAATAACAGTGCACGGGGAGGAGGGGAGTTATCTGTGCCAGGCCGGCGATCAGTCTCACAAAAAGCGAGCGGGTAGACACCGAGTTGTAAAAGCATGAAATTTATTGGTGTCAGTGATTGTTCAGACGATTCAGTGTTTGCTTCTGCTTTTATTGGGAAGTCGTACTCTTCTGTTTAAAGACCACACATGAGTGTTTTACAGTACATGTCTCACATAGTAAACACATTAACTTCCCACTGTGCACACACTGCTATTTGATCTCCACTCAGAGAAGTAAACAAACATTTTAGGATAATTCTTGCACATTTGTCAGTTTAGTCAGTGACTGACAGAAATGCATCAGAAATACAGAATTTACTGTTTTTCTCATTTCTGTTACTGAATAGATGCTCTACTTTTCCTCCAATTGAATAATTCTGGCTGGGGACGTATTTAGCTTGTTTAGCTCCTTGGCACTGATTCAATCTTTCTGTGTTGTACAGAATAATTTATTTTTATGACATGTCTGGGTAGATATTTTTAAGCTGGCGCACTAGGAGTGATCTGTTAACATCTCA
Organism: Craterocephalus eyresii; assembly: GCA_037177035.1. Taxonomy (NCBI): domain Eukaryota; kingdom Metazoa; phylum Chordata; class Actinopteri; order Atheriniformes; family Atherinidae; genus Craterocephalus; species Craterocephalus eyresii. The sequence goes on along the minus strand of JBBBVT010000009.1, from coordinate 4,236,158 downwards.
CAGCAGTCATGTCAAAAGAAGGAGCAACAGTTCTGGGATGCTGCAGCCTGAAGTAAAAGAACCTTTGAATGTTGAAGAAAAGTTTCAGAAGGCAAAGTTAAAAATAGAAACTCGCCCTTTAGAAGGATCATTGGGCTCTTGAAATGGGGGGTGGATAACAAGGACGTGCGCTGCATGTCGTTCCATCTAAACATCGCTTTTGGAGTAGCTCTTGTGTTTATTCTGTCCTATAAATGAAAAACTGTTCGAAGTCCCAGGGGCATTTCCTTGTATTTTGGAGCATGAATGTGGACAGTGAAGGGTGTGTTATGCTGCATTAGAGCTGCCTATTCTCATCTGTCACCTTGAAGCTTACTGTAACCATAGCACTGGTATACGACTGAGCCACGGATAGCCTCACTGTCACAGCATGTTCTGCAGTATTTCCTAATTCTGCAAACTGTGTTGCAATCCAAAAGATCATGAAACAGTTTTTTCCCTGTGCAATAATCCCTGCTGCTGGAACTCTTGATCTGTGCACATTTCATGTTGCTAGATGGACAAGTAGTCTTTCCTTTTTCACTGAAGTGTGTGCCAACCACACACCGGCCAGTTATCAGACTGTAGATAACTAGACTCTGTGCCACTTTGTATCAGTGTCCCTACTTTGGTGTGTTTGTATTGCTTTGCACTTTTCTGTAGCAGAAGGCAGCTGACATGTGCGACATTTCTTATTGCCTCAGTAGATGACTGGACGCCTGTTCTCTGATTTCTCTCTATGGCGGTAACCGGCAGGCCTACATTGTAAACGTGCATCAACTGTGTTTGTGTAATTACTCTCCTGAAGTAAAGAGGGAGAAGCAAGTTCTGGCCTTCGGGGTAAATGTGGAAGCAGCTGAGGGAATTTGAAGGAAACAAATAAATGTTCACAGTCTTCTAATATGAGGTTTTTTCAGGAATTCGCTGACTCAGGGAGTCAAACCGTGGTGTTGTGGCTACAAATAATCCCATAGCATGTTTTTGATCCTCATCTAAGGAAATAATTCTGAAAAAAATATTCTGATCATTTGATAAGGGAGGCTCCTTTAGATGCAGTTTTAAATTACTTTAGGGGCAAATACAGTCACTGTTTGTTTATATTTGTTTGCTTAAGCATCCAAATCTGTGGTTGGTCATGTGTCATAGCATAAAATTAAATCCAACTCTTTTATTTATTGACTTTTTGGGCAGTTGATCGTCTGCTTTCTCCTCCCACACACCCGGAGCACACTCATCCTCTGGATGTGGTGTTCTGAGGAGGTCTGGGTCAGTGTGACGTGGGAGGAATGAAGTGATGCTGAAAACTGATGCTGACCCAAAAGATGATTTCATCGTTTGTTTGTTTGTTATGTTTTTCTAGAGATCTGAACATCTTGAGGAAAGCATGAATGTTTTTTGCCTGTAGCTCCGAGTTTAATTTCTCCCAGACTGGACATAGAGTCTTTTTCATTAATATCTGCTGTAGTGCAGAGGCAAAGGCAAACAAGGTTAGTCTTGTTTACTCTGATTGATACTCAGTGTTTTTTTTATCACTTTCACTTCTGCCTGTGTGGCTAAAAAGAACAATGCAGTTTATCTTCTCTTCTTTGAATCTTACTTTTCCAGTTATTTTTCCTCTGATTGATTTTACCAAACCCCTCTCTTCTCCTCTCAGTTTTTCCACTTCGCCTCTCGGGTGTATCCTCCCAGTGATGGTCAGTTTGCCGGTCGTATCCGCTGGAAGGGAAGCCCGGCGCGCGGTGACGCCTCCATCTCCCTGATCAACGCCACGCTGAACGATAATGGGACCTACACGTGCTCGGTCAGAAACCCCCCCGACGTCCACGGCTCCCCGAGCTCACACACGGTGCTCACCGTCACACCAAAAGGTACGACTGGATGAAGATTGTTTATAAAGTCTGCATGACCTGAAGGCAGCTTTGTTCATACATCTACACGCTTTGTCTTTGCCTGACAGGATGGGTTTGTTTATTTAGTTATCTCCGTAAAGCATCTGCCAAGCGGGAGTTTGGGCCATTGAACAACAGTAATGAGGGTTTTTTTAGTTTATTTGTTTTGTTGGTTCAGATTAAGAAGCAACACATATTTAATTCGAAGGGGTTGTTGTGGATTTTGTTGCCTCTGAGCGAAGTTGGACAAGCGCTTTCTATAAAGCTGCCAACAGTTGTGTATAAATCTTAAAACACTGAGCTAAGCTGAGATTTTTGGGGGTTTTTCTGCAAGCCCAGAGGGGCCATGCGGAGCTGCTGTACATACAGTATGTGCTGCATGTGGCACACAGAGCAGGTGTGTGTGTAATGAATGAGTGCAGAAGGTTTGACGCCCTGTCGATGTATGATCATAAACATCACTTTAATGTGTGCCCAGTGACCCCATGTTCTCCCCCCTCCCTCCTCCTCAGCACCCAGCATTCGCTTCTCAGATGTTGCTGTCCTCCTCGTCTTCGTCCTCCTCCCCTCTGGCATCATCACCCTCATTCTGATTGGACGGATACTCTGTCCCAGGAAAGGGGGAAACCAATCCAAGGCCAACAAATCACCCATAGAGGTCACAGAGGGGTGAGTAGATTTATCCAACGAGGCGCGGGTGTGGCTCTCCCGGGGATAATGATGGTGCAGGCAGGCTTTGATGGTTATAGATTTTGCGTCTTGATTGCTAATTTGATGAAGGTTAAACAAGAATTTAAGTCTGAGTTGAGGGTTTATCTTTGGGAAGATCTGGATGTTGTGGAAACGTGCCTTGAATGAACAGAGTGCGGTTGACTAACCTACAGGTTGGTTGTAAATGAAGCGTCGGCTCTCGTGCTGCCTTCAGGTCCCACTGGAGCTGCTGGAATACTGGAATGTTTTATGACTTATTACTTGTTAGGAAAGCAGACGCTTAAAATTTTCTCAAACCTTTAGGGAATTTGGTTTATTTTTTACAGTAAAAAAAAAAGTCAGTTTATCTTTATTTCCTTTTTTATTTGTTTTATGGTTATTCATCTTTGATCTGCAGCATGATTGGCACAATTTTCTTGTTTAAATTCCAATTTTGTCAGAACTTATAAGGGCAAAAGCTGTTGGGATTAGTTTAGCATAATTATTAGCTTTTGAAAAGCTAGCTTAGATGAGAAGCATGTTTTTATGCTTCTTCCAAGTCTTTTGTGAAATGTATAACTTTCAGTATTTTTATCCTGTACAAACCACAGCCTCCCATTAGTTCGATTGCCCGTCTTGGAACCTGGTCGTGACCAATATGGCATCCACATCGACACCACGATGGCTGCAAACCATCTTACCACAGATATTGCTGCAATAAGTCAATCAGTGGTTGATGAACTATAGATTTTAAAGTCGTGAGTGAGTCACATGGCCCTTTCCACGTTGAGGTTTGTGAACCTTTACTGACATATAATGGATGGATCTGACTATGACCCTGAGGACTCTGTGCAAAGAAATTGGGTAGCAACCTCACTTCTCAAGCATCATTCACAGGGTTCATGCCTTTAATAATGCATAACTTTAAGTCTCGATACAATCTAAATCCTCTTCTCCCCTTGATGAAATGAGGAAATTGGTTTCAGAGAACCAAAGTTTGAGGACGAAGGCTGCCTCTACTGTAAAATTCTTCTAGATGATTATTTATGAAACAGCTGTCTTTTTATTCCATTTCATTTTCTTAAAACGTTATTTTACCATAAGACTTATAATAGTTTCACCTAATCCTAGCAGATAATCATGGCCGTTTGCTGCCTGCTGATTGGATCAAAGGACAGTGATTACATGATTCATTTTAACTGCCACTCTGCCACATTTCCTTTACTTACTGCTCTGCCTGCAGGCTTCTGTATAGTGAGAATGAAGAGAAGTTGGAGTCTATATGCTCTGTATATCCCCACTTTTGAAATTTGTCTTTTGATCCATTACTTGTGCCCCAGAAAGCTCATCCAGCTGTGATCATATGCAAACAATTCTCTGGCCTCGAGGTTCACCATAACATGCTAAAAGTGCCAGAATCACCAGCAGAAACCATTCCAAACCAACTGCTGTGAATGACAAAGTAAATGGCCATTAAATGCTGTTTTAATAGTATTTTATGATGAACACGCCCGTTTGAGTCGAGCAAATAAAATGTCAGTGCAACACAGGCTTTATTTGTTGTAATTATGAGCGTGCTTATTGTCTCCATCAACAATCTGTGCTGTCTGATCTGCATCCATCAGAGAGGAGTACGGCTTCCACCCGCAGGCAGCCAAACCGAAGACGGCCACATGCTGTGACATGTATTTCTTGGTACGGAACACAACCATGCATTTTAGCACACTGGCTTCCAAGCCATAAATAACTTAATGAGACATATCCACCAGATACATTTCACAGGATTAAATTTACATGCCCTCTGTGACTGCTAACAGGACCTGAGGGTCTGTGAAATATTGATGATTCTTCTCTGCTGTACAGTTTTTTTGTGTGTTTGTGTGCACTTGCTTGTAGTTTCACCTGATTCCTCTCCTGGTCTCTTCTAGGATTCAGAAGATGAGGATGAGTACTACGCTTTAAAAAAGAGGCACTCCACAGATGCAGGCTACATTGAATCTCAGTGCTAGGGCTTGCTGGTTATTGTAGCTGCCACCTCTGGACTCACCTGTGCCTATGGATGGAAGTTAATTATGGATTCATTACTTCTTTGTCACAGCCCACCACTGTGTTGGTGATGGAGTTTACTTTTTTGTGTTGTTGAGACCTCTTTTGTAAATGCTCCATTTTGTTAAACACTATAAAATCTGCAAATATTGGATTTTCATTTTGCTGAGGAGCTCTTAAAGAAAGCAGTACACTGATTTTATATGATGGAGCTGAAGGGAAAAGGGAATGTTAGTTCCTAAGGCTGCAGCCATAAGATATTTTCTTTTCATTCTGCCTGAATAATGGCACCAAAGCTGCTAGTGACTGATAAGGAACAAACTGACCCCGGAGATTCAAACACAAGCAAAACAGCATTGTATATATATAAATTTATGTATAAACATATATATATATCTATGTTATCTTTCTGGTTTGCTTACTGTGTGCCACTTTCTTGATGCGAAGGACATAGATATGTTTTGTCTAATTTATTGTGAGTGTCAGAGCAGTTTTATGAAATCTATCTTTGTTAAGATGTAGTGGAACATTTTGGTTATAAATGGAGATTAGGAGATAAATAGCTGTGGATGGTTTCTGTCTGGCATATATGGCATGGTTTCAGTCCTGTGATGTACTGTATCACATCAGCAGTCACTGTGTCGTCAGACGTCACTGCGTTTGGGGATGTTTGATTGCGGCTTGTTATAGATCTGGCTATTGGAAGCCATTTAGGAGGATTGGAATCAGATTATTATTATTTTTTAGATGCACAGCTTTCTTTTGTATATACATTTTCTGTAGCATTTTGTTTCCCCAAATAAATTTATAATGAGACTGTTTTTGCTTTTATTGCAGGATGCATATTACTTTGAAATAAACTCTTCCAGCTGATATAAAAAACTGTAAATTAAACAGATTCCTCTTCTAAAAAACAAAAGTTCTCTTTTTTTCTCCTCTTTGCTTTGCTACAGTATTTAGGAATCTCTATTCAGTGCTTTTCCATATGGTGTTAAAACCTGACCATCAGACTGGACTTGTATAAGTTGAGCCTGAAGTGGCAGCATCTGTTTCATCTTCAACGGTTTGGGCCCAGAGAATCTTGAAAAGACCGTTTGAATACATAAAAAACACAAAAACTTGAAGTCCTCATTCTGTCTCATTTCCTCTGTTTCTCAGTCAGCTCACTCATGCCCTCTAGGTTTTAATAATTTACACACTGCTATGGTGAAACAATTATCATTCCTGCTTCATCTGGACTACCATGGCAACAGCTTACGGGTGTCAGGCAGGGAAAATATAATAAAGAAGTAACTCAGTTTACTCTGAATTAGATTTTCTGGATAGACTTGCGTAAGGAGGTCAAATGTTCTAATGTCTTGGCTGAAAAGATGTGTTTGCAATCTTTGCAGTGCAGTTTGCAAACACTTGTATTAGCAACCTCATGTCTGTTGGGCTTAGAGGAGAGGATAATCAAGTTCTTCCCCAGTAGAAATGCTGCAGCTTTGCCTTATTTATTCTCATTTTAAAATCCAGTTTCTGGGGCTAGCTATTTACTGGAAATCACAGGAAGCGTATGAACAAATATTAACAGTGAAACACAAAGTGCTTTTCACTGACAGCGTCCGCCGGAAGCCAGAGCCAACAATGATGGCTGCACAGGAAATTCAGGCTCAGTGAATGTGTATGTTTAAGTGTGTATTTCGAAAGGTAAGTAAGATTATATTCTGATTATTTCTAAGCATAGAAGATCAGCCATTGCTATGCACACAACTGACTAGTTGCTTCACGTATTCTGTGAGAATGGACATTAGAAGGAAGGATGGAGTGGAAAAGTCAGGAAAAAAGTTGACTGTTGAGAGATGACAGCTGTTTTGTTTTATTTAGTCAGTGTCACTGATGACTGAAGATCTACTGATCTGCACTTTTATTTAGAAGAAAATAAAATCTGGAAACTTGCAAATAAAGTTAAAATTGCAAACAAACTATTTAATCACTGCATTTAATATGAAGAAATACTGCATGATTTTCACAAATAAAGGAAATATGAAGGTTTTATATTTTGAATTAATGTACGGTTATCCGATGGGCTGATGGCAGAAACCTTCCTGCAAAGTTTTCAGTCCAAACATCAAGTCTATGTTGTTTTCCTGCTCATACGTACAAAGTCTTGGTTGTCTTTCTTCCCTTCATTCCTTAGTGGAGATAAGTGCAAATAAGAAGTCCATTTTCCAAACAAGATTCTGTGTATTTAAAAGTTTATTTTCCCAAGCAAACCTTTTCCTATAGGAGCTGCTTCTCTTGTATGTTCAAACACGTACACCCATGGTGCATGCTGGTCCTATCTTCTGTGGAATATTTATAAATAAATTGAACTGGCTCATGATTAAGCAAAAAACAAAGAAACTTGGCTAAATAACCAAAAATGTCCTCGAGGCAAATATAAAAAGTTAACCTACACCAAGTTACTCAGAAAAATTTAACTAATACAATAATGAATAAATAATAAATAGCTCCTACACCTTGCACAATTTAAGTTTTGACATTTGCATCCTAGATTACATTGATCAAATATAATGGTTGTTATCGGTTTAGTGCAAATGGCTTCTTCCTTTACACTGTAATTTACCTCTCTGTGAATCTCATCGCCTCTTATGGATGCAATGACCTTTCATACTTCAGATGAGGCGCTTCATCACAGTCAGACAGAACAGCATTGCAGTGTTAATGTACACAACCAGCAGGAGCATGCCCTAAAACAAGCACTTGTGTGCCATTTACAGTTACAAGAGCCTATTGTACTTTTCAACATGAATACAATAATGCTACCTGCAGGGTATTACAATGTTTTCTTAAAAGGGCTGTGGACTGTGACACGCCGCCTCTCTGCACTGTGGTTTACAGTCTCTGAAGCTTTGGTGAAGAAAGAGCAGCGAGTTACACTCCTTTCCTTTGTGAGCGAGCTCGATCAAATAAATTCGCATTAAGTGGTCATTTGTCAAAGTCCGGCAGGAATTAGAGTGAAAAACGGTCTACATGTTGTAAGCTGGTTATCTCAGTGATGAAACTTCATGTTTAACAATAAACTGATCACAAAAAAGACTTTATAATTGGAATGAGCTGTTGCCAAGTGTGAAGTGTAGCCAAAGCACACCGTTTGACTGTTTCTCAATACTGGTAGGAGAGTGTAACAGTATTGATCTCTGCGGTCAGTGCAACAGCAGATTCAGCGGCTCAGCAGAACAATCGAAGAACTGGACACACGTTCGCATACCAAGTTGACCAGAGAGGGAGGCGCTGCTGCTGCCCCGCCGGATGCATGGCAGATGGATTGTTTTCAAAGACCGTCCCACACACTTCTTCTGTTTGGATTTACCACGGTCCTGGTCTCACTCTCATTTGGCTGTTGGCATTTCGAGTGTTTTCAGTTTTGTTTTTCTCTCAGACAATCCCCGTTGTTAGTCATATTATTGTGTTATGGAATACTCTCTGAAGGAATTTGTATGAGTGTTTCCATTGAAGGGATTTGATTTGACATGATTTTCCACGTTTATGTTTAGATGCTGAATGATGGCCATCTATCAATGAGCAACAAGCTGTTCTGGCTTCCACTGCCGCTTGCTTCACACGCATGCTCAATACAGAGGACTGAATCAATGAGAAGGTTCAGTGCAATCTGTAGGTTTTCTTAGCCAAACAGTTATTCCTTACCAATCCGCTTATATGAAGTAGAGTTTTATAAATGGGACAAATGTGAATCTCATAATGGATTTTTCTTTTAAGTGAATTGTAATTGGACTGTATCTTTGAAGTTTCTTTTTGTCACAAAATAAAGCTGAATCAAACTGAAACAAATCCCTTTTTTGTGGCACAATCTCGTTTTCCTGTATTGACATAGTCCAGGTTGCCAAAGGTGCGTGATCCTTCTCCTTTTTCACTCCGCAGGCCATGTGCATGGTCTCATCTGACCACTGAACACTTTTCTACTCTGCTTCAGACCTTTTTAGATGAGCTTCAGACCAAAGAAGATGGCAGCAGGTTTTGTTCACATCTGGCTTCTTCTTTGTGTGTCTGAGCTTGAACCTACATCTGCGGATTTCACGCTGAACTGTGTTCACAGACAGTGATTTCTGCAAGTTTTCCTCAGTCCATGCAGCGATTTCCAGTAGAGAAATATGTCTGCCATAAATCCAGTTTTGCCTGGGCACCCATACAGGAGATAACAGACATCCAGTATTGATTGATCTTTGGCCTTGTCCCATTGTTTTTATTTACATTCTACACATGGATCCAACCTGTCACTGACCTAGGGTTGTATTAGATCTTAAAGTTGCAATAAAAAAAGATAAACATGTGAAAGTTGCATTATTCTACTTTAAGATGAGACATTCAACTAGAAATCTGGATTGCTCCGTAAATGAGCAATTTCCAAACCAAGGCAACACCCAAAGAAGTGATACAGTTGTTTCTTCTGAGTTTCAGAGTTGGCTGTGACTTTATTCTTTCACGGTACTAAAAAGCAACGTTATTTTCAAATGTCCCCGTTTAAATCTGTTTATCTCTTAAAAAAGCAGGAGATTTTCCCTCAGCAAAGCAGATATCTGCTAGTTTCTGTAGAGCCTCCCGTCGGAGGACACTGAGCTGGCATCTGTTCAGCATGAATGCACAAAACTGTGCAAAAGTAAAGCAGAGCAGTGCTGAGAGAGATCAAGCGAACTCAGCAGAAGCTCCCATCATTACAGAGTGTGTGTCACTCGGCCTGCTGTAGCCCATGCTTACACATAGTGATGATGTAGTGCTGCCAGTAATGGCTTTGCGGTGACCGCTGGGAAGGCTGGGGCTCACTGATGCAGGTTAATGATGCTGGATGTGGAATAATCCTGAGTGAGGAGAACCGCTTAAGAATCTCTCCTCTTCTTTACACAGCCCATCCCTTGCTCTGGCCCACCCCCCACCCCCCCAGTCCTCCATCCTCATTGTGTCCGTAGCATCTGCTGAAGCTTGCCTGCGCTGAAGCGGGGGTGGGGACTCTTCTGACACCACAGTGTGTGTGTGTGTCTTATGAAAGACAAACAGAGAGTGGGTGTTAGGATGAGCATGCGCCTGCCAGCCTCCCTGTGTGCCGATGGTTAGAGCGGGGAGAGTGCCTCCCCAGCGCCGCGCTCATTAAACCAGAGAGTGTGTGCACATTTCAGCACAAGGGGATGAAGAAGAAAAAAAAAAAGTGGAGGAAGCAGTTTGCCTTGCCTGCCTGTCTGCCACACCCGGCCTTCTTCCTGCTTCCTCCGCCTCCTTTCTCTCTTTTTCTCTCTCTTTCGCGCGCACACACTCCTCCTCCTCATCTGCTCTCCTGGTGTTTCCATGAGAACAGAGAGCGGCGGGTATGGGGGGGGGGTTCGGCAGTGTAGGTGACGTGTCCTAAAAGCACGGTGCGTGTGTGTGTGTTTGTGTGGTGTGTGTGTGCACGCATCACTTCTCTCTTTCACACATCTCCGCTGGCAAGAGCTGCTCCCAACTGTGCCAGAAAACATGCGTTTGGCACCGGCGGGGTAATTTGGAGCCTGAGCTCACCGGCTTATAATCTGAGAGGCAGAGGGTCTCAGCAGTGTGAGAGGGAGCCTGAGCAATCAGAGGAGGGGGCACCTCCATTTGGGAGCCACTTAAACTGAGAGAAAGACCCCTCTACTTGTTTGTGGAAGGGGAGGTAAGAGGTCAGGCGTTGAAACAAACTAAAATAAAGCACAATGAAAATAACTGGATGGAGGTATCCAATATTAAAGGGGGCTGCCTTTTTTAGGGTGGGGCCGCAGCTTTTTTGCTGGCTGAAAGGGAGGAGGAGGCGGAGGGAGAGAAGATGTAGAAAAGAGGAGTGCTGATCTGAAAGAGATGGTGGTGTTAGGGGGCTTCGTCGCTGTGAGTGAGGAGAAAGAGGAGGAGAGAGAGATGGGGGAGCAGGAGGGAGGGGTTTAAAGGGTGGGCTTGGAGTCATTGTCAGGCAGCGAGTTAGAGAGAGAGGGAGAGCTGCGCCTGGCCAGACCGAGTGAAGAGCGTGTGTGTGCAAACTGGGATGAGTAAATGTACCAGGCGGCTTAGCTGGTGATACAGCCAGGGAGAGAGCGAGAGAGAGTGTGTGTGTGCACGAAAGAGAGAGTGTGCGCGCGCGCGAGAGAGAGAGGGTGTGAGAGAAGAAGTGAAAGGGAGGAAAAAAGGGAAGAAAGAAGCAGAGAAGAAAAAGGGAGGATACTACAAGTCCAACTATGCTGTGCTGCATCAGAAGAACCAAACCGGTAAAGTGATCGGCTTCGCTCGCTTTTCCTTTCTCCCTCCTTCCTCAGATCTTTTCTTCTGACCAAATGATTCATCTCAACTCTGAACTTTGTGAAAGCCGGCTGCTAGTCAGATCGCAGAGGCTTGAGGAGAGATTACAGGGAGCATCGGTGTGATTTGCTGTGACTCTGGGCCCGGCTTGTCTTTGTAGAAATCTACCCAGCAAACCCAGACACGCCTTGTTAATGTGATTATCCTGCATGAATGGATGTTGCCACAAAGCCTCTCAGACCTCACACTGCTCCTGCAAAGAGGCACGAGACTGTAACTCCATCTTGGGGAGCTGGCTCGTATTGATTAAACACTTGGGGGGCAAAAAAGTAAAAGATTATTTAAAGGTACTTGATTGATATGGTTTTGTCTGTGGTATGGAGGCTGGAAAGAAAGTAAAAATCTGCCATTATTAATGATGCTTCATATTAACTGCAGCAAACTTAATTGGTGCCAGAACATCTCTTGTAATTGTATTGTCTGCAGAAGTGATGGGTGACACAGGAAAGAAAATTTCCACAGTGAGGAAGAGGGGAGGGAAAAAAGGGTGGGGTAGGGATGGAGTGAGCAGCACCATCATGTCAGTGGCCTCGTGGGAATACAATGGGAATAAATGAGCATAAATGGATTATCATTGCCCTCCAGCTTTACAAGTGGATGCTGCTGGTGGAGGGTTGTATGAAGTGTGCTCTCGTTTAAAGGGTGTGAAAGGCTGCTGTCGGGTGCTTTGTAATAACCGGTGTCCAGTCTCACCGGTGGAGACTAATAAAAGGAAAGTGTTGCATGTGGGAGTGCTCCGTTTCAGAAGCTACCTCTGTGCTTCTGTGTGCGATCAGGGCCAGGTTCCGGCTACTTTCTTACACTGATTGTCTTTTTTTAATAAGACTTAGAATACGTTGGATTCCAATGGTGCTTGATTGCTTCTTAAATGTCAGTCAGGATGAGTCATATTAGCTCTGGCAAGGAGGAGAGGCAGAAAGGAAGCGAGGCTTGGCAGCAGAAAGGCATGCCGGAAGAGCAGGATGCGGAGAGGGAGCGAGCGGCAGGGTGGAGCGGCGTGCCGGCTGCACATGGAGCTGAGCGAGCGTAAAGATGTGAGACGACGGCGAGGGAGCTGAAGCTGAGGTGAAATAATGATTGAGACAGGGGGAGGGAGGCTGCAAGGTGTGGGGGGAGGTGGGGCGGTGCTGGAATGCTGCAAAGTAGAAAGGTGCAAAAAAAAAGGACAAATTGGTGGCTACAGCTGGCAGGAAATGAGGAGGTGACAGATTGGGGGGTGGGGTGGGGGGGGGGGGTTGGATTAGGTGAGCAGGCGCAGAGGTGAGAAAGATCAAAGGGTGAGGGAAGGCGAAAGGAAAGAAGCCGGCATGCTGCAAACTGCAGCCATGTGGGTGAGGCGCTGGTTTTTCCCCACAAAGCGCCGTCGCCGCCTCCAGCATGCACACCGCAACACCCCCCCCCTTCCAGACCAGCCTCCTGGTCTTCATGGGCGCGGGAGCACAGAGCCAGCTTTCCTGCTTATGGCAGGTGTAATGCGGTGGGTTCTGTCTTTGTGGAGACTAACATCTTCACTACATGGGAGTGGCTACCAGCACCTCATTTAGGTTTCTCTGTGGCCCCAAAACCAGCTGGCCTCAGCAAAAGACCACATGCAAGTCCAACTTTAGATCCAAGTTCTTAAATGCAGATCACTTCCTCCCTCATTAAACTCTACTAATCTCTTGTGCAACTCTTTCCAAACTTCATCTTTTCTGCAATTGTCAGAGCAGTTTCAGCTTGAGCCCCAATATTATCTAAAGCCAGCCCACCACCTGAGAGATGATTATTTCTCTTCCTCTCTTTCCTCATTGCTTGATTTTAGCCCCCATCCCACCCCTCTGCCTTTTCCCTCTTGCATGTCTCCCTTGTCCACTGTCCCATCTCGCCATCCCTTATGAGATCAGTGGCGATTGCAGGGCTTTTGTTCGGCCGGAGAGCCGGTGTAATTGAATTAAAGGCTGCTCCAGAGCACGTAATGAGGCTGGCATATGGCCGCTATTACAGTAGTTGCTGCAGAGCATCTTTTCCCTGGCTGCCGTTAAAAAAAGAGAGAGAGAAAGAAACAGTGCATCCTTTCATATCAACGCACCGTCAAAGGAAAGGAAGGGGCAGAGAAGGAGATGGCGAGTGGGGACTGTGGCAGCCGCCACCTGAGCCCCCCTCTCCTCATCTGCAGGAGATAGCCGGCTAAAAGGGTGTGGTGCTCCGCTGTGTGCATGCGTTTCAGAGCGAGAGAGAGAGAGAGAGAGAGAGAGAGAGAATGAGTGGGTGGCAGTTTGCTCACTGAGGGAAAAAAAAGAGTGAAAGACGACAGAAAGAGAATGAAGGAGATTTTCAGCAGTTGCAGACAGCAGCCTGCTCTTTGCTGTCTGCATGTTCTTGGAGAGAACCAGACCTGAGATCAGGGAGAGGCTTTGGAGCACGGAGCCAGGGGAGAAGAGAATGTACCACTAGNNNTAGCAAAGAGACCAAAATGGTCTGGTTAATCTGTCAAATGTTTGAGACGTTACATTTTCTTTAAATACCCCAATGTGCTATTTATTTTATGACTTATAGATATATTTTCTAATATGCACAAATCTTCCATAAACTCACTTTAAACTCACTTGTAATGAACGCCATCAGCAGCAGGACCTGTTGGTTGTGTGATGAAAAGATTTTTGCAAAGCAAAGTATCATTATAAATGCAAATATTAGCGTGAATATTTCCCCCCCTCTGGCTAGCTGCAGCCATCCCAGGCTGGGCGGAGCAGCAAGGTGACAAGAGCGGGACTTAATCAGCCATAATTAAAAAGATGTACCATGGTTTTATGCACATCTTGTGTGTAGATTACCCTGAGCTGTCTCTGTGGTAATTCAGTCAGCATCCACCTCATCGCTCCACTCTATCTTCCCTTTTCCTTTTCCCTCCTCCTCCTGCTGAAACTGGTCCCTAATGGTGCTCTGTGAGGCGGTGGGAAGGTGGCGGATTGTTGCTGTGTGTTACTATTGGGGGATGGTGATGTGTGCGCATGTGTGTGTAGTTATGGATAAGCTGGCAGTGCCTTTGACTCTGGGGTGTGGTTCTCACGACAGCCGGTGGCCACCCAAGGACAGAGTCCGGCAGGGAGCGCAGACCGCAGCTGATACACAAAGCTCAGATAGACACATCCACCCGCCAGATGATGTGCTGAACACATCTCACCACTGCCATTTGTTATCTGTACAGACAAAACAGACAGGGAGTGTGTGTGTGTCCCTGGACGAGTGAAGGCCACCTTTCTAACTGTAGGTTGTAAAACACACACAGAAATAAAGTTGTATCATGTTTGCATTTACAATATTTAGATTTAAAAGGGAGATGATAAAAAGGGAAAAAGGGATTTTACAAAGTGTATCCATGGCAACCAGAGTGAAAGTGTGGGATACTTATTAAAAGTAATTTAATTAACCTCATAATGCAAATATATTTCCTCTCTACAAATGAATTGTTCAAACCGGCGTGTGAGGACTGAAGCAGCTACATTGTGCTGCGCCGCAGGGATGTGCCGCCGTATTTATGAATGAAAATGTGTGTGTGGCGCACAGACGCTGAGGGGAACACAGCCTGCAGGAGGGGACGTGACCAGAGTTCCATTAAAAAGGCTTAAAGAGACAAATCTTCAGGATTTGCCATCATGTTTCTGGTTGGATATGGCTTTCCAGTAGAGCATGATCGCTTCCATGTGAAAAGTCTGATGTCAGTTCAGTTCTTCCTCCAGCTTCTGAAAGGCATCAAAAGACGATGCTAGGGTTGACATGTCGCTTCCTGTCTTCAGACACAACATGAGATCACCTGGCACTCTGCCCTTACTTTCTTACATTCATCCACAGCCCCATCTCTGAAGTAAATGACATCCTCTCTCTTCCAGTAGCTAATGATGTCATACCCCCATATTCCCAAACAGCCTCATCAATCGCTTTCCCTGCCTGCCTGACTCACTGGATGCAACCAGTAAGTAATTCAGTTGAGCGTTAAGTGCTTGGGTCAAATTTTTGGCAATCGCACGCACCCATGAGATCAGACTAATAAAGGCCCGATAAGTCAGCCGGGGCTTGTGTATTCCTGGGAGGAGAGGGTGGGGCCGGGTGCTTTGTCTGTCTCCAGGCTGCCCGGCCCAGCGGCAGCATCTATGCTTGACTTTACCTCAACCCTTAATTACTGATCAACAAATATTCCTAGGCCATGTTTGGGTGTTAATGACAGCACATGCGCTCCTCAGAATCTACAATCCCTCCCCCATCTGGCTGTTTCTGCTTCTTTTCCTTTTAATATTAGATTGGCAAAAATTGCTTCGAGAGACTGTGTGAAGGCAGGATTTACACACTGATCCCGGAGGGAATAAAAGGAGAAGAGGTGAATATTGCAGCCCGCCTGCACCGTGGCCTCCATGCTCCAATATTTCACTGACACAGTGACCCTGAAGGAGGCATGTTGGTTTAGGGCCTCCGGCTCTTAAATCAAGCGGCGCTGATGTGATCCTCACACAGACAGCCGTCCAATCTCAGTCTGACATCAGCCGGCGTGACAGGAGCAGAAGCAGGAGGTATCAGGGAATAAATGCTGGATTACAGAAACATTTCCACTCAGATTGCCTCGTTTTAAACACCGCTCTGCTGCCTGTTGATGCAGACTGCAAAAGTAAAAGTGCACACATACATATTAACCCCCCCCCTCACCGCCCCCCACGACACCCTGCGGCTGCATTGCAACCCTTCCTCAGTGATGCCGATTGCTCCGCCCTGATTTACGAGTTCCCGGGGGCTCGCTCCCCTGAGGGGTCAGGTGCACTGCCAATCACGGTGACATATAGTCTTTCATAGAACCAACCAGCAGACAGGGCTGTGATGAGTTAGCACTCTGGTTGTCAAGGTAACCGTTGATGGTTGGGAGGGGGATGGCGGTGAATGCTGAGGAGACTCTAGCAGGCAGCTTGTTCGCTGGCAGCCCGACACGAAGCTGCCCCTGTACCCAGACTGAGCATGAAGATGTGCTCATAATTAGACTTCCAGTCTGCGCTTCAGTTTTTAGAAGATCATTCGCAGGAAAAGCATTTACATTTAGGCATTAACTAAACCTATTTCAGCACTATTGTCAAGACGGGAACATCGGCTTAAGTGCTTGGATTGAATAACAGCAATGAATACTCAGAGTCATTCGCCTTGCCCCAAATACCAGTGAATTTAAGTCATTATGTGGAGAACACACACACACACACTATTATTTTCACCCTTAACAATGGCATTAAATCTCCTTTTGCTGTCCTATAAAATGATACGATAGATTCATTTTCTCAGCTGCCAGCGTCTGGCTCCTAACAAAGCTTTAAAGACCTGAAAGAGGAAAACAGCTCAAACCCATTTAGATCCAACCCCATCCCATCTTCATTGTTTGAGAAAACCGATGCTGCACAGACTGCATGCTGTTTGTATTTCTGTTGCTTTATTGTGCTTTAACACTTTCATTTAAGGTGCTTATTTCAGGCTTTTATTATTAGCTGAACTCCAGCAGGTGAAAACTTTTACTTCTTACATGTTTGCTTATTCATTTTCAATGTTCTGATTCATTTTGTTTGCCAATTTCAGTGCTCATCATTCATTCTTTGATTTGATTTGATTTGTTTTCATTAGATTTATATGACTCATAACACAACCCACTATTTGACGGACAGCTATGGATCCAGTTGCCAAAGGTAATATGGACACATCCCTCTCAGTATTACACTTTGATCTGTCCTGTTCCTAACCTCCTTCCTCATCCTGCCACACAGCTCGATTCACTTTCAAAACCCTTCCTGGAACTCTAACCCAACTTTTCCCTGTTTTAAACTCTCCAGCAAAGGCACTCAAAAGTTTGTTTTTCCTAACATTTGTCCTTTTAGTTCATTATATTTCTAGCGTATGTAATGAACTGTGGAACGATT
>JBBBVT010000009.1:4188602-4201140 GCA_037177035.1 Craterocephalus eyresii | reverse complement strand
GTTGTTCTCTCAAATGTACGTCGCTTTGGATAAAAGCGTCTGCTAAATGACGGTAGTAGTAGTAGTAGTAGTAGTTTTCTGATTGGCCCGCCCAGAGAAAGCTGTTACATCGATTGGTCCTGAGGATGGGTGTGATGGAATATCTCCCAGCATGCTTTGGGGCTCGGCTTGTACTGTCCTTGCTGCACCATGAGTTAAGTGTATATGTGATCTCAGTAGCACCCCCATGATGAAAGAAGCTGGTGACATTTTTCGATATGCTTTGCATGCTGATAATAGATATGGTGACTGTGGGTTTTTATAACTATGTTGTGAGTCCTTAATAAAAGGGAGTGACACAGAACTGTGCTTGGATGGTCTGGCGATACTGCCTCCTGACATCGCGAGACAGAGAGGCTTTGATATCGCAATTTTGGTACTGATACATGTATCGTTACAGCCTTAATTTTGATCAATTATTTGAGGGGAAAGGTCATCTGGAGAGATCAGTAATGAAGCACGGATTCTGGCATGAACGCAGCTCCATAAAAACCATGTGCATTCAGTGCAGCCATGTCCAAAACATCAGAAAATACCTCAACAGCTAGATGTTCTAATCCAACGTTGTTGGACCCGGATTATGTTGGTGATCTGCATCTGCTGGTCCAGATGGGTCTAAATATAGGGGATGCTGGGAGGGACTGGTGGGCCTGTGGGTTGGTGGAGGATGGAAACTGGAGCTTTTATTTTCATGAAACCGCTTTATTTGGCTTCATCATGAGTGAAAGTACTATCTTCCAGTCGTGGGAGAAAAAAATCGATTCACATAAATATTGCGTTTTTTTGTTTCACAATTCTTAAATCAATTTTTTTGTGGTTAGAAATCAATTAGATGTCATCATCTGTGATGTTTTTTATGTTCTTCTGGGACTAAAATTTGATGTTTATGTTCTACTGGGAATAATGTACGGCTTGATGATACTCATAATCAGTTGTTTTCTTTTTTTCTGTGATCCATCTGCACAAACCGACGTTCAACCAGCATAAACATACACCGAGCAGCACATCCTTCCTAAGATATACTTCATTAAGTAAAACATGATCCTTGTCAGTTTGAACACATGACTGTAAAGCTGTCACACTGACTTTAAGTCTCAGGCTGAGATTATCTAAAATTTCAGACGTCTGGGAATCGTTCTCCATCGGTCTCTCTCTGCACAGTGAACATGACATTCAACAAACGAATGACGGGAGCGAACAAGAGTCAGATAGTTCTGTCAATAATGTATTGATGGATGACTCAGTGGTTGGACCCATCCTGACTCAGAGTTCAGACAAAGCTTATTTGTCTGATATTTCACACTCCGCTAGTAGGCTCAGATTTAAGCTACTATTAAAAATGAGAGAAAATAACAAATAATTTGTTTGCTTGGGCCACATGTAAACATGTTTGTGTACAAGCTGAGTGCAGCATGAGGGGGATAAACTGGGATTTCATGGAGCATAAATGCTGAACGGTTTCTCAGATGATGAATTTGTTTTGTATATTGTTAGGATCCAGATGAGGCTGCCTTTCCCAGTAATTAAACTACTACAAGCTAATCTCTTGTTAGTAAGAGCCCAGAATATATAAGTTGTTTTACTGTGAAAATGAATATGTGCTTTAAAGTTATTTAAAACTTAAAACTTTAAAACTGGTTTCCTGGTTTGCACTGTACAAAAAAAAAAAAAAAACAACAAAAATATACTAATCCAAACTACAGCGCTAGCTGATAATAGCCCACAGCTGAAGCAACAAAACCCCGCTTTTTTGTGCATTTGCTTTAGCTCTATTAAATTTAATTCAATCCTTGAGCCTTTAACAACATTTACAGTAACAGGTTTAAAAGCAATCCACAATGTACCAAAAAGTCCAAGTCTAACTATAACTGTTTACTATAGATGCCTAAAACCTAGAAAAAAGACTAAAAAAAGCTGCTGCCACATCCCTCAACACTTACTCTTTTTTGGCTATTCAAACTTGCTAATACTCCTTTCTTGATATACTGCTCTGACACTCTACCCAACTGAAAAAACATTGTCTGTATCCCACTTTCAGATGAGCGATTAGCATGCTGCTGAAGTCTGGACCCAAGCCTCTGAGAGCCTTAAGGATAATCAGACAATCAATTATGTCAACCTTGAACCCAGTTTACTGCACATTAATCAATACAAATTGCTGACTCAGGCTGCAAATCTTGTTGATGAACTCTTTCTTACATCATCATCGCCAAAGAAAAGTCTCTAAAGACACTGCATGCGTAATGGTTTCCGCTTGTTCTGGGCTGATTGAGCCCTTTCACACCCCGAATAAGGTGGAGTTCACTTAAGGCGCCTCAACTTAATCCTGCTTAAGTCTGGATAATTGGTAATCGGAATTTGAGCAGGGAAGCGAGACGTTTGTGCTGACACATGCTTGGCTGATAGAATGTATTAACATAAAAAGGGAAACTCACATCATAGCACAGCATAATTTGAGTCGCAGGGGAAAGGAGAACTTAATAAAGTGCTGAGGCCCTTCCCATAGGGACACCTTGGGAAAAGACTCAGCGTGTGTTTTGTGTTGGAAAACCAGGGAGAACGCAGAGAGGCCAAATGCACTGGCAGTCTCCACTCTATCTCAAAGCAAACCCGTCCTCACTGATAAGTCCTGCAGCAGATACATCCTCCGGTGTGTCTTCATGAGAAGTGACTGCACCATTAAAAAGGCCTTTATGTCCATGCAGCACACGGGAAAACCCAGATAATACACAGCACTGCAGGGAGCTGAACACAATAGATTACAGAGCATGATTGTATTGCAGCAGCGGCGAGCTAAACCGACCTAAAGCGGGTCAAAAGAGACCTTCCTGAGTGAAGGTTAGCACAGGAAAATGAATGTGTAGCTCCAAAGTTCTTCTTCTTTGTGTTTGTATTAACTGGGCCAAAAGTTTCTGCTGCCCGTTTTAACTTTTAATGTGCTGGCACCGGCAGGTCTGCTGCCTCCAACTTCCACCACTTCTGATTTCAAGTGTATCCTCAAATATCCTTGTGTGCCAGCTTCCTCATCTGGCATAATAGACTGGAAGAGATCATCAGAGAAGTTGGCAGAAATTGTGCCCTCCTAACTTTCTTTTGGGAGGGATGTTTTTTAAGCGCCCTCATCATAACTGGGTGGATTTCTCCACAGGAAGAGGGCAGCAGAGCGCTACTGGATGCCTCCCAACAACTGTGTTCAGACGCTCAGAGTGACTCTGCTGCATTAAACTCTGGATTGAAATGATTTGACCCCTCAATTTAGGGGAGGGCATGCAGCGTGAGCGCAGGACTGCAGACTCAGGCCGACACAGGTGAAAGACTAGAGCAAATCATCAGATGGACAGATTTGATTCTGTAGCGTGCGCGAGCATTGAAAGTAGGTTATCACTGCCAGGGAAAGCGACAGCCCTGTTATGATTCAAGGCCTATGATAAATGTAATCAACTAAAGAGTCCTGCTGAGACTTGTAACCCAGAGATGATTGAAAATGGTCTGGTGGTTGTGACATGCGTATATCAGCTGACAAAACAACGAACATATCTGTCTGTCACATTGGTTGACAGCTCTATTTGGACTTTCCCCCCTTTGGAGGCATGCATGGAGAGTTTCTTATCTGCAGAGAGCAGGAGAGAAATCCTACTTTGGAAAACACTTTTTGATTGGAATGAATTCCTCTCTGTAAGGATTAACATTAGAGTATCATTTGACAACACATTTTTACATGATGAGCAACCGGTGCAGCCTGGTTTAGTGGGTGATTTAAATGTGCAAGCCCATGAAGGAAAGACAAACAAAACGGGGAGAGTCATTACATCCAAGTAGTCAGAGTTATCGCTCATAGCTTGCTGCTCTGAGATCATGCAAAGCTTGCAGAGGTAAATTGCATCTTCATGGGCTGTGAACCCCTCAGATCCCTGCAAAGTTAGAGACGCTGTGAAGTCATGATTCATTTATGTTTCAGAGCGTGAGTAGCTTTTTATTGCCTGAGGAGGTCCACGGCTTCATGCGAGACTGACTGAAGGTGGATATGCACAGATATATGTGTGAGTTAAGCCTCTCTGCACAGAGCTCTGCAGCCCAGTATGTGTTCACAAGCTTGTGCCAAGCACTGTATTTGAACTGTGGAGTGTTTACTCCTTCAGTTTGGTTTGTTCGAGCAGGTGAGAGGGAAGCTTTCAGAAACTTAAAGCACATAACAAGACTAAAAATGGGTCTTTCAATCAGCCTCCAAGTAATATATAATGAAAATGGTGGTTAGAGTGACAGTAAAACATGAAAAAGATTAAACGGGGGGAGAAGTTTTTACACATGCTTTCTCAGGAAGTCAGGCGCAAATGCTTTTAAAGCATTACATTCATCAAGAAAAATAAGAAGATTTCATAAGCCTGTAAACTGAGAGAACGAAAATGAGATGTTATCTTTTCAGGACCTCTCTTTCAAAATTAGTTCAAAAGATTTGTCCAGCTCTTTGACCTGTGTCTAACTGGACTCACAGCAGTCTGACTAGCACTTAATATAATGTCCCCTCCTGTTGGTTTCTTGCTTGTGTTTTTTCTCGCTCTCAGTTGTAAGCCGCTTGGGGCAAAGTGCTAAATCACTGGAGAATAGAACAGAGAATAGAAATTGCAAAAAAAGTGGATTGTTATCATGCACTCGTAACCTCAGTTGGCAGAGCAGAAAAAATCTTCTGGATAACAAACATGGGCTAACATCGTCACTAAGCTAGACATGATGAATTCTGCTAAAAGCTAACTGGGTTGTTAAGGATGTTTCCACATCTGTGAAATGTAGGAACTGATAGTTCATCATAAATAAATGGACAGAAAACATTTCATATCATGTATCATAGCGTAATTATGTACGCCTCCTTTGTGCTGTAATATGAACTTTGTTTTTCAGGAGATTCATGCGTGATGGTACCGCTAATTGCACAATTAAAGTCATCCACAGTGGGATCTATTCTTAGCATCAGTCACGTCATGATTATTCTATGGACATTATGAATCATGATTCACCTCAAAAGTACAAGTTAGAGCACACAACCTATCTATTGGTACTGGATTCATATACAGTATTACATGTTTATCCTGTAAGTTCTACATGAAACCATAATACTCACTAACTCAACTTTAGAGCTAATTTGGATGTAATGCAAGGATGAAGCGAAAGCATGGAGGAGAGGTTAGCGCATGGTTGGTGGTAAAGCTATGTGGTTTGCTTTGCTGTTTGGAAGATAGTTCCTAATATGTTCTGTTTATGGCTGTAACAGCATGAAATCAGATGCTGTAAGGCTTCATGTCTCACCAAAAAATTTCAAACTACAACAGAACTCGATTCAATTATTTGGACACAATGTGGAGTGCCATCAAAAATATTATAGAGGATGAGAGTGTCCTTTATTTCAGAAAGCTGCTTTACAAATTGAAACAAAAGCAGCTGGGTTTTTGGATGCTGCTCCAACCATTTACCTGGAAAACAACTCAAGTTCGAGTGAGTCAACCTGTAATCTTAAGAGGCTGCAGCCAGGGAATTAGGAGTTGCCACCATTAGCATCATACTATCAACTGATATGTTGTTAAGCCAAAGGCTCATATCACCAATTACTGTTGTTTCTAAAATTTTTGAGTGCGATAAAAAGTGACATGAAGAGATTCCATTAACATTCTGATTCTTCCACTTGGATGTGTTCGTCTATAATATTGCTGAAATATATGATGGTATTATACCAATACTGGAATGACCATTGCATAGGTGTGGACTTCTTTTATGTAGTTAAATATGAGTATATGAGAACATGAACATCTGAAAATAGGAACAAATGAAGTAAAAAAAATCAAGCGATCATGCAGAAATAGTTTCCAGCCGATAGATGTGTTCAGGGATTGAGCTGATTTATCGCTGGAACAAACCTGGGGTCTGGTTCAGTGTCCTTTATGCTCAGGAAGGTTCTGAGTTGAAATGAGCAGGAAGTAAGTTGCAGCTGTGATAAGAGCAGGTTATGCAATGGAAAGAAGCTTCCATGCTTCCTTAATAATCATTTTAGGCATTATAAACACTGGACAAGTTTTGGACAAGTTTTCATTGGTTTTTACTTACTCCTTCTAAAGAGTGCTAACTTTTGGTCTGAAGCACTAGCATCTTTCTTTCAGTGTATAATCACGCGGTTATCAACTGCACATTTCAAAATGCTTTTTGAAAAAGACTTTCAATTTAAAAACAGAAAAACTTTTAAGAGAAATTCAGATCAAGATTCTGTTTTCATTTGCCTCAAAATAACTTATGCTGGCTTGATTAACCAACTACTTAGAAAACCATTGTTACAGTAATGACATAATTGCATATTTGTATCACATTTCCAAAAATTTGAACTTTACCTACAAGAATAAAAAGGTTGATATCTACGTGTTTAGTGTTAACCTCCTTGCTAGCGAAGTTAAACTAATTAACTTAAGTTGCAAAGGAGCAAGACCTCCCCTTACAAATAAAGATGACAAACTAAGCTAGTGTATTAGGTCTGCTTCTTGGAGAACGGGGTACAAATTACCAAACCAACCATGAACAAATAATTTTTTCATGGTGCATTAACATCATCATTCAAGGAGTAAGAACAGTCACACTTTCCACTGACACCGAAGGAGTGGAGGGGCACCATGAAAGAGGCCCAAATCCAGAATCCTCCAGGGGACAAAACAACTGAGATAAATGGAGGTTGGAAAACAACAGATAATGCAAAAATATTTCAACAACCATAAATCTTTCGTTCCAAGCTCTGTCTTGATAGGCCTATTACTTTAGAGACCAAATCTTTGATAACACTAGTGACATTGCTCCAATATTACCTCCCAATCTGCAGGAAACTTTTCCGCTGTGGTCTGAAATTTCACATCATAGTTGTGTTTTTGTTTTTTTTTCCATTATCAGCTTTTCCCATTGCTCCTCCATTGCCAGCACAGTGATGAAGATGAGATTGCTGAGTTATTAAGTAACAAGTGTTGAAATGGGGGGACTGGACTGTCATTGCCTTTGAACTCCATTATGTTTCAATCCTCCTGGAGTGTTTTTCAGATACATCCATGACACTAAAATTGATGGCTTTCCAATGAACATCTGTGTCTGGTCACATTTGTCATTTCACAGCAGACAGTGTGCGAGAGGCTTGATTTCCATTTCAGTGGAATTACTTGGAGAAGAAAAGAGTTTTTGAGAATTTCAGTGACTGCAGTTCATAAAATAATTGCACACCGGAGGATGGCTGATTTGTTCTCCTTTTTATCTTCTTAGAAGAATGTCAAAGAACCTGCTGCTGCTCCACAGCAGCATTCAATTAACAATGGAATGACAGCCTTGCGAGCGATTAAGTGGGTGATTAGTCATTATCAAACTACAATGATGATGTCATCTGATGTAACAATGGGAGCACTGTAAGGGTAGATTTGACAAAAGGAATCAAAGACATCCATTATTATCAGGGGGTAAAGTGATACGAAGGATGCCTGGCACAGTGTAAAAAGTGTCAATGATTCTGCTAATTTTAGAGACATAAGGAGATACTAACAGTAAGAGAGCCATGGAAAGTATCGGGATAACTTTAATGAGTATTTGCTGTAGTCAACAAAGAGACTGTCATGTCCAGTTATTGTGCTGTAAACAGCTAAACTTCTGTATACAATCTCCATGCCGAATTACAGTGTAAATGTAAATCTCATTTTTTTTCCTTATTATTTTCCTGCTAATGACAACAGCTTACATCAGAATTGCTATTTGCCTCAAGGCATGTTAGTTGAAGTCAATTCATAGTTATTTCTGCAGAGTTCACCACATGCCTGCCACCCACAGCACTTTGTACTTGTTAAAAAAATTTAACACAAATCACAATATCTTAAGCCCAAATTGTTGTGATGCAATAAAAATGCAATGAAGGTTTTTTCTCCAAGACGTTGTTTCCTGGAAATTAGCAGTAAAGTGGGAGCTAGTTCACTGTAGTGGAAACATTTAAAAGAGATCATTAATCATTTGTATTACTGTTAATATTATTGTTTGTTATAAGAGGGACTAATGTGCTCTATATAATGGGGTGTTTACTGTTATTTGTACACAATTTCTTTTGCTGGTTTATCTCTATTAATATCTTAGCTCACATTTAAACCCTTAAAGACAAACGTTACGAACAAAATAAGCTTGCATTGTGATTTAGAATCATCGTGAGTTCAGTTAACAGAGTTATTAAATGTTAAATCCATTATTCAAATTTTGTACAAATGTTTTGTCACTTTCCTGCTTTGAAATTGATGGTAATATGTTTTGTCAGTTATAGTCAGCTGCGTGCAGCTGTACAAGCCTTGGCAACAACTTTGCGATACTGGTGAATGGAGTTGAAAGAATGTGGGGCAGTCTTTACCTTTTCTCGTCTCTGTACCACTCAAACTCTGGTGTTGGTACAGCAACTGCCTCACAGCGAAGCATCCCCATGCGCCCAACAGCAGCCTCAGAACCCGGGTTGTTCTTTATTGTCGGTGGGTCTGTGGGGTCACAGAATATTGATGTAAATAAAATCTTAAAATCTATAGCTAGTCAAACTGTTATATATGAAATATTGTTATTGGACTGTTTCACTCCTTAGAAAAAAGGAAATAAAATACAGCTCTTTCTTGACTGCATTTTCTTTATAAACTTAAGCCCAATGTGCTTCACTGAAACTTTTTTTTACTTTACAGTAAAAAATTAAGAACACCTAAGAAGTGAAAAGACTGAGCTTTTCCTATGGACCAAGTGTTGAACTTAATTTCAATCGAAGTTCACCCAGCCTCAACCAGCCAGTGTAAAATGGATTGTTTGGGTTTTGACATCAAATGAATCGGTGTAAATTGATCAAATTTGTCCAGCACATTTAGATCAAGAAACACACACATCCCAGCTGGACTGATACAGTTTGTCCCACATGAATTTATGCCTGTCTTCCATTTAAGATTAAACACAAAAAGTCCTTTAATACACTAAAATGTTCTTCCTTCTGGTAGTCCAATTTGAATACAATTTGGGCAAAGAGCCATAAATGATTTGTCCAGACAAATCAAATAGAATAATTCCATCATAAGGATTTGGTTTGTGATTTCCCTTGAGCTTTCCATTGAGTAATCAGCATCTGCATAATATGGACCCTTGAAAAGACGCTATTATCCTGCTTTGAAATTCTGAATGTCAGGTTAAATGATGATGTGGTTATGTGAAAATTACCATAAAAAGTGCATGTTGCAATCAGTGTCAAAGATCTTTCTCTTTTGTACCTGATTTATCTTGAGAAGATTGAAGAGAGCTACTGAAGAAACCTCCACTAATTTGCCTGGCTGCACTTCTTGTGCTCCAATTTAGATTTCATGGGCTTTTGTGGCTTGAGTGGCAAAAATGTCTCACATCAAAATCAATAGGATTACTGATTTGTATTGAGGGCATGCATGCACTGCATCCTGTTGCTACTTACAGTTGACAATGACGTTGACATATTTGACATCCGGCGTGGCGACATCGTTGCTGGCCTTGCATTCATAACGACCCGCTTGGTTTCGCATGATGCCTGTGATATCCAGATATTCCTCGCCATCTAATGGTTCCGCTGCAGAGAGACAAGAAGATGGAAATCTGAAGAATAATTGAAAGAGGCAAAGCGGAGGAGAGCAGAGGGAATAGCAGAAGCCATTAGAGCATCTAAAATGATGGCTTGTGTTGAGGAGCAATAAATCATGGAGAAAAAGAATAGTTCAGTGTCTTTGGATTGTAAATAAAAGTTAGATGTTACCCCTGTGGTATTTATAATTTTGACACCTCAGATTTGGTATTTCTGCTGAACTTATGACGACACAAATGACTGGAGCTGGGAAGAGATTTGTAAAAGCTCATTAGACTAAGATACATTTATTTAAGAAGTCAAATCTAAGGAATGATGGAATTATTTTCAGAAAAACTACCTTCACACTGATCCGATCAATCTAGCTAATGATACCCTCACATCTGCCGAAGAAAACGGTACTAACTTTTCATGAAAGCACATGACATTTCGTTAAAGGACTCTACTAAAGATCAACATATTTTGGAGCCAGCACTTAGAAGCTGTCACTGTCATTGGACTTTCTGGCACTTCCTCACTGGCTACACACCCAACAGCTGGTGACATTTTTATGTGGTATATGGTTAGTTCAGGAGCTGTAGCCAGCAGCAAGCTAGCTTAGCTTAGCTTAGCAAGCCAAATTTTTCACAGTAAATCCTACATTTGACAGCTTATGTTATAAGATTAAAAGCAATCAGCATCCTTGAAAACCAAGCGGTCATGTGGTGTCTGACTGTGGCTAATGGTAGCAATCATAGATAGATGCTAACACTCCTTGTCTCTCTTTTAACCTGTTTGTAGTTTAAAACACCAAAAAACTTGTTAACACCAAAAGACACAAAAGCGGTGGGATAAAATTAATAAAAACAGAACTTCAGAGACTGATTTTTGACTCCACACACACCAGCAGCTGAATTTAGGTGTGTCTGAGAGATGTTTACTTTCTGATGATTTAATTCGTTTATACAGACCCCATAACTTCATAAACTAACACTACAAGACATTAAATCACTCAAATCTGGTCAGATTTAGTAACTAACCCCGATTGAATGACTTTATTTAATTATTTTTAATTTATTTAGTTTGAAAACTTACAATTATAGAGGAATGGTATCTCAAATCTCAGTGAAAGATATAAAACTCCACCTCATTCTTCAAGACATGAAAGCAGTTGTACAAAGATCCTTTATTAATTGTGAAAAGACAATTAATTCAAATTCTGTATGTGTAAGATCACAATTATTAGACAATGATAAATGCCCTGACTTTGTGTGCTACAGAAGCATTAAGCAAAAGTATTTGACTTAAATATCCATCTGTATTCATTTCCACCTGGCAGAAAGTAAAACCTTTGAGGACTGCAGCGACTTAATAAGAAATCATCTCTTCATAACCAGTCAACCAGCAGTGCAGATCTCTGGGTATTTCTCAAAAAGACACAATTATCCACATTGAATGTGGGAGGATGTCTCGGTGGAGTCAGCAAATGTAATAACTGCTACAACATCGACTGATACTTCCCTTAATCTAAGAAAATAAGGGATGATGGAAACTCAGTGGTGAAAATAAATTGCACAGAGGAGACCTCTGGAGTGAGGGAGACAACTTAGCAACAATAGATCAGTAGAATCAGGTGTGGGTATTCATGTTTGGAAAATGGGGCTGCAGGCTTGAAACCACACATCAATGTGACCTGGTAGCCTTGGAAACTCATATAGAGAAGATTACTCTGGCTTTGCCAGTTGTATGGCATAAATTTCACAAAAGTTGTTAACACCCCCCCTCAAACATCAACTAAATAGTTTCAAAAATCTCCAAAATGGAGTGACATTCTCACCATTTGACATAGAAGAAGACATAAACTGATGAAATGATAAAATCAGTTTCATGAGAGAGACGGAGGCCAGCTGATCCAATATCATTTTATGTTGATTGAAAGATCAGCGGGATCATAGTTAAAGTCATATTCATCTCTCCCTGAACAAACTCGACTGACTTATGTGACAGAGGGGGTATGATTGAAAATCTGTTGCCATGGAAATTCTATTGAAGTTCAATCTCTTCTTCAGCACTTTGGTTTGGCGCTGGATAAAGAGACAGAGGACCAGGTGACAGCAGAGATCAAAGAACGGGAATAGAGACAAGAGGAGGGAAATGAATTTAAATGAGAGATGAGAGAAAGTGGCTCGACTGCTTGTAAAAGCACAATTAACCCTCAGTCATCTAACCTGGTGTGTACAAAGAGTAACTCATAAATCATGAAGTTGAGAAGAAATGAGATGTATTATGTAAAGAAACAATCCATTATGTTACGGCACTTCTTTCGTTTTTGTCCGTGCACAGGTGCAGGCACATATACAGCTTCCTGCATTTAAAACGTCTGCTTCACGTTACCTACTTAATGAAGCATAATGAAGATAGATTGGTTAATCTAATCTCAAAGAGATCTTATTTAAGTGTGCGTGTAGTATTAGTGCACAAGGCCATGCTGTGAAGGGAGGCGTACATTTCTGTGCAGTGAGTATGAACCCAATATGCATGACATGGGATGAAGAGAGTGATTGATTGAAAGTGTGCAAATTAAAAGAAAAGCAGTGAATTCTTACATCGCATCATCAATTATATTATATAATCACATTTCTACGCTACTTTGGATAGAAGAGAGTGGGTGTATTTAGAGGAAAAGAGCAAATTAATTAGGGCTGGGGCAGGGAAGAACAATTTCTGAATATTTTCAACAACAAAATGCCAGAATGCTAATGTTTGCCACGTTAACTAGCTTACTGGATACTGGATGCAACCTATGAGTTGTACCTTTTGCAAAAAGTTGTAGAACTACATGTCTGTTTCTTTTCAACCTATTATTCTAATGTGAATTTGAAGTTAGTTTTAGATTTTTTA
>JBBBVT010000009.1:4173536-4184558 GCA_037177035.1 Craterocephalus eyresii | reverse complement strand
TATTCTAATGTGAATTTGAAGTTAGTTTTAGATTTTTTAGAATATTTAACTTCAATCTTTTAAATGGCTACATGAAATCGAGTCAAAGTTTTATATTCTTTATTTGAAAAAATGTCTTCAATTGAGTCAACAGTAACTTATTAGTTGTGACAGATTGTCTCAATTTTAAAAGTTTAGCCAGTGTTTAAATTTTACCAAGCAAAGTTTCCTTAGCTGACATTTCCTGAGCGAAATGAAGGGAGTAGTATTCATGTGTGGACCGGAATGCAGCAACTGTAATTTAGAGGTTAAATTGCTCTGCTAAAATATTCATGCTCACATACCAATTAGCCTGTAATGAGCAAATAGCGTTGATGCTAACAGGAATTTGTTGATAACGCAGAAGTGTTGAATATATCAAATTAAATTTGATCCAATGGTGGCTACATGATAAAACTCACAGAAATCACTTAAATCTTTAATAATCTTGACAGCTTAAATGTTCTGCTGCGGCTTATCTTGTGGTCCCTCACACATGCCATCCGGAGAAGGCTTAACATCTGTGTGTGTGAGAGAGCCAGTGTTGCAGAATCAGCTGCTTAAAGTGGCCATTTCCGCCATGCCAGCTCACCCTTATTCAACTCTGTTGTTGCTTCCCCTGCTGGCACAAAGATAAATCTACAGTGGATCAAATTTGATTCTTCATGCCACCTGTACTACAGGACAAAGATGTGCAACAAAAGCGCATCAGACAGTCCGCACAGCCATGAGTCCTGAAGGCCTCTAAAATTTTCAGGACAAGAAGGTTCAAACTAATGTTTTAACACATCTGATGGTCAGCACGCATCAACTGCTGGCTACCTGTCCTAAAGTGACAATAACTCACTTCTTTGGGAAAGAAAACCCTAAACCAAACAAACAATTGGAATTGGATTTACTTATTACACGAAAATAAGAAGCAGAAGAAAAGGGTAAACGACATAAATAGGTGCATCTGTTTCCACAGGGCCAATCTTGGCCTTGTTTAAATTGGCAAGCGGAGATTCTATTAACAAGACACCCAATAGTGTGTTTTGTTTCACCATCTCGGGGAATTGTTATTAGCTGGGAGAATTTGTAAGCATGGATTGCAATTACAGCTTGTTACAACAACAGTTGCCAAATTAATACAAACTTTCAGTGGCTGCACTGTGAATGCAGATAATGGGTGTAATGTCTCTATGTCTGCAATGCAACAGGATAAATATATTTCGTTTTGTTGTGCAAATTTTTGAGCCTCTTTTAAACATTACCTTCTATTTAAGGTAGCAAATGACAAACTGTGTACAAAGTGTAATAATAGTCTGTTATAAGAGAAAAACACAACTAATTTCTTTAATTATCGCAGCTTCACCATAAAATTAGAATCAGAAATTAATTACACACTCATTTTTAGAGTGACTAAAACTTCTATGCTAAGAAAAATACAAGCTTTCCCAAGTCTGATTGTCTAAGCAAATTTAGCCCAAGGGCTGATCATGATGTAAGGATTATTCCCCAAATAGCCAAAACTGAATCACAGGCAACTCTAATTACTATCGGTGTCATGGATAATACGTTCACAGCTAGAAAGAGGTTGCATAGATTCGACATAGAAGATTAATATCATAGTAAAGCCTCTGTTGAACTAGGACATCGGAGAAAAAAAAGTATTTTGTCACTCTGCTATATGTAATAGTGTATATCTACATTTTGTAATAGCAAAACATAATCTTTTCAGGATTAGAATTTCATGCAAACTGTGAGGCATGGTGGTGGACATATTATGGTTTAGGTCTGTCTTGCTGTTTCAGGGCCATGGGGACTGGCAGTTAATAACTGAAACAGAAATAATCATATTTATGTGCTTCCAGACAAATCGAGGCTTTCATTTTGAAAGTTGAATTTGAGTGAGCAGTTCTCACATTAACATCTACAGGACATCATTTGGTATAAGAATTTGTGGCCAAGCTTTAAATTACCTTGTAGCATATCTATAGATTTTTATGGTGCTAGAGTTTCTATCCAACTTTTGACTTACTTGGATTTGGGAACATTTTGATGCCAGTGGCCTTGAGCTACTCTAACAATAGAATTCACAACGGGACGCATAGAGGGAACAGGTGGACAAATGTCAGCTTTTTCTACTCCAGAACAGCAATAACTGGAACAGAAACTTGCAGATAAAGCATCATCTTGCATGCAAGTTAAACTTCCTCTGCAATATATTCTACAGTGTGTCATAACTGGTCTGCAGCAATCATTTATAAAAGTTACAGCTGTGTCATCATTTATTCTGATTGTTGTAATGTTTTGTACTCACTTTTAGAGGTTGCATACCATTTAAATGAATACATTTCCTGATTTTCAGATTGAACTTTACACCCAACCTACTCAAGTCCGAAGCTAAATTACCCTGTCTGAGTTAAAAAGCCTCATTTTAGGTGCTGCTGAAAAGTAATACCTTTGATGTATAACTGCTTAAAGTCAGACATACGTTGCAAAAAAAATCAGGATGCTGTAAATGGAAACCATCTACTAGCTGAGCATTACAGGAAACATCTTTGAGTGATTAGGTTGCACAGTAAGCAGCACTACACCTCCAACAGCTGAGCAGCAAAGTAAATGAGACCCTTTAGCCAGCTTGTCTCCCTAGCCATTAACGTTTAAAAGCTTTTGGAAATTTGCTTGAAAACTAGTTACAAGCTCAAAATTTGTGACTGTTCCAAATGTGTATGTGCATGAGAGTGCTACCATGAAGAAGACGTGAGAAACTTTGACTTTATTGTAAGTATTATGGAGGCCCAACAAAATTTCATATAGTATGTTTCATGGGGAGGTCATGTGGGATTAAGGGGAGGTATAGCTCCCCCAGCTCCCCCGTGGCGCGCACCGTGGCGATAATGCCGCCATTCTAAAAAGACATAGCCTTTTGAACACATTAAAACTCTGGGTCTGGATGGACCTGAGCAGTTTTGAAATAATACAGTCCTCCATATGCCTGCTGGTTACTGATTTGCATTGCTGTGGCAATTTGAAGTTTGTGTGAACAAGTTAGTTTTCCAAGTCAATCTTTTGCAAGAGTCAAAGATGGCAGTGGGATGGGAGCACCAACAAACACTCTGTAGCTCCAAACATGCTCACAGGCCTATAAAATATGGAAAGGGGACCAGAGAGGGAAAGAAAGGGGGGATAAGAGAGGTGAGGGAGGTGGAGTGAGTGCCTTTGCATATCCCTCATACATCATTCATCAGCATCACTTTACCACATTGCGAAACATTACATTTATTTTGCAAATGCTAATTTATGTTAAACAGCTGATTTGAGAAAGTTCGGAGTCAAGCAGCAAAAAAGACCCTGAGACATTTAGTTTCTTTTGTCTGCATGGGTGCGAATGTTAGTGCTGGTGTTCGTATTGCAGAGACTGCTCACCACCCCTCCTGCCACGCTCATTTCCACCTGTGTTGGTGTGCATGTGTGCACGTGTGTTTGGACAGTGGCTTATCTTCTCAGCCATAGAGCGGATATCTCTGATTTAAATGATGGGTCAGCACATAATTATATAGCGGCTACTTTGATCAACGCATTCCTCACAGGGGAGGTAATGAGAAGACGACAGGCCTGAGAAACAGAATTAGTCTTTAGCTCACTTGTGACTTAACTGACTACGCACTGCCAAAATCAAACATGAAATGCAAATATCCATCTAGAGGGCAGAATGCAGCAATCCTAAAGGGACTTTAAAGCAACAGACATCGCTTTTAGATAATTATCCTCTGAAAGCGAAGCCTGGAAGCTAAGTCAAAACTTGAGCCACTGAAATGAAACCGTAATTTTCACGTCCTATAATTCTCAGCGACGTTATTTAAGAGCTGCAAAAGAAAACCTCCATCTGAAGTTGGACAAACAAAAGCAGTGCACGCACCTCTATTCACAGGCCATTTGCTGCAGCTGCTGCAGCCGGCGCAGAAATAACACAGGTGTCAGAGCCAAAAACAAGACAACTGTTTATTTGCCGCTTCTTGAGCTGAGGAAATGATATGCACGGCGAAGCGGTGCCGCCGTCTGTTTCTCCAAACGCCAACGTCATTCCTTTCTCTATCACATTTCTGCACACCCTCCCTCCCTTGTCAGGCTCTCTTTGTTGCCATTTGAAGCAACTTGAGCGGGGTTACTCTCGGTGTGGCCTCGCTGCAGCTCACTGTACACACCACGTGGTTGTTTTCTTTCCCTCTTATTAAATGTGAGGCTTTAAAACGGAGATTAATTGGCGATAAAACAGAATAGGGTTTAGCGATTGAACTCCCATGAAGGGGAGCTGGGGTGTCTGCCTTTTCTTCTCCTCAGCTGATAAACGGATCTAGTCTATTGTTGTGGGAAGACTTTTCATTACACTTTGGATAGATTCAATGGGCTCGTGTTTGCCATGGGAGAGGGGGCCTTGTATTGAGCAAGCTAAGCAAGGTCAGCCACAGAGTATCACTGCTTACTCCTCTATCGCAGTTTTTATTGGCTCTTTCCCCCACCCACTCTGTGTATATGCATGTACACAAACACATTGTGATAGCCTCGCTCACATTCAGGGAGACTGACAGCAAGAAAAATGAATATTTATGTTGCTGAAACTTGGGGGTTTGGTTTAAGCGCATATGTCTTTGGAAGTATACACATAATGGAGGAAGAAGTACTGTATAAGTGTGCATGTGACAGTGTATTCATTGTCAGTGGGCCAAGGACCTACCCTTGTCATGGGCACTCATTTCTCCACATGGCCATGAGTCTATCTCCTCTATTCAGTTACTGAATGTAATAACTTTATAATCCCCTGTAAATCATCAGACTCATGCAATACGACATCTCAATTTTCCCACAGTGACACTGACAGATTACTGTTTTATAAGTTGCACACACACACAATGCAGATATTTTACAAAAAAATTTTTTTCTTGGAGACTCACGCCTGTGGTCTCTGTATGATGATTAAGACCATACTTGGAGACAAAAATGTAATTGAGTTGAAATTATTCATGGTACAACCACAATAACCTTGGATGAAAGTTCATGCTAAATGACAGCAAAATCATAATTTTACAATTTTAAGTTAATTCTGATGAAGTGAAAATATTCCTGTGATCATATGACTAATCAGCTGTTTCTGCATTGCAAGGATGAAATGTGGTGGATAGCTGGTGCAGAAGAATAATAACATGACCAGATTTCACATTGAGATGAATAAAAACATCAGAACCAGGTTTCTGTCAAAAATCTTGAAGATCACTTGGGATTTTAACGATTAAGACATCGTAAACTTACTTTTTATCATTAGACTTCTCTTGGCCAAGAGACTGCCTCGTTCTATTACTGTAAGCACATCTTCCTTTCTTTGATTTATGAGCTTAATAATTGTGTTTGTAGATTCTGAAATACTGTAAGCTGAATTTTGGTTCAAATATTTTTCCAAAAAACAAGCAAAACATATGATAAACGAATGTACATTATGTCACTCATAGTAAAATTTTGTTAAACAATCCTTTGAGCTGATCACGGCGATCAAGTATTTTCTGCAACTTTCCATCAGACTTCTAAACCTGTTGGCAGGTTTGGCCCACTGCTCATCAGCAAAGAGCTCTCATTTGTCCAGATTTCTTTTTTTGTTTCTTTTTTCTTATTATTTTATGTCACTCATTTCAGTCTCCAAATATTAGAATAACTATTTAGAATTTTGCCTTTTTCTTAAATGCATACATACATATTCAGATGCATGTAGTTGCAGCAGTATGTGAAGTGATCATTATTTTGTTTTTATTGGAATGTTAAAGGGGAAGATGTAAGTTGTAGAAAGAGACAATAAATGGGTTCTTCTGGAAGTTTGTGCAGACTGGTTTTTGTTTGCAGGTAAAAGGGAAATAACCATTCCCCACTACTTGCTGGTCTCCCTCTTCATTGCTGTCCTTTACAATCTTCTAATGGACCTTCTCCAATGCAGTACAAGTCTCCTCTTCATAATTTACTTGTACAGCAGTAATGTGCTGTAGACCCAGGATGAAAACCTGCCCCGCATGTCTGATGGTATGATCCGTAATGGAACTGATTTGATGAAAGTGGACTCTGTTTTTCCCCAGCATACACGGTAAAAAGTTCACACAAAGTTCAGCACAGCCTGGGCAAAGTTGAACACACAACAATACAATTTTGCAGCACCTCACAGATACACTTAGGGAGGAGGTGCAGGCAAATGCTCTCCCTCTGTTATAACACGAATGCAGCATTAGAAAGATGTTATTCCATCAGGGACCTCTAGAAAGCTCCAATCCTCCTTGGAATACACTCTGGGGCAAATCTCTGGGAAGATGCTGGGGAGATGCATGTCATGCCTCCATGAGTTACAGTGGAACCTCATTTGTGGGGGAGAGTGCTATATAACACATCACTTTGAGATCTCCCACAGGTGATCATTAGTTTGAGTGCTGCCATCTGCAGAGGCCAAATATGATTCATGTCTCTGGTCACCACAGCATTGATAAGGAGGGCTTTGTTGCATTTCCTTACTCATTTATTTATGTATTCTTTCAGTTCGTCACTTTACTGTGTTTACATGCAAGCAGCCCATTATCACCATATTTACAGCTGCAGAATGGCAACTAAGCTGGTAAGCTCATCTCCATGTGAAGAGAGAGCAAAAAAAAAAAAAAAAAAGGGAAAACAGTGTGTCTGAATTGTCCCATCCTGCTTCTACACCCTTAACTTGATCAGCGATTGGAATGGCACAGCTCCGACTTCACCTGTCTTTCAGGCCACAGCTCCCCGAGGAGCTGTGGGACTCCAGGCTTTCGGTAAAAGTGCTTATGGTCAGAAACAAAAGTGCTGAGATTCTGCACAGTTGTGGCCTCAAACGAATGTGAGCTCCAGTGTTCAGGCAGCCCAGCGTTGGCTGCGCCTAATGAGGTAAGGCAGACATGGAGCAAGCTGTGCTCATGATGCTCCGTGCGCCGTCGCACAGCAGACTGATTCCAAAGCAGCTGCTGATGGTGTTGATTGTAAACAAACAAGTGAACAGTGACAGACAGCAGATCTGCGACCTGCTGGGAGACTGATGAGCCTCCCAAAGGACTCGTGATCGGCTGATTGTGCACAAGTGCACGGCGACGCTTGCGTGTTGCTGCAAACAGCTGGAGATGAGAGGGTGGGGGGGTTGGGGGTTGACCTGGGTGTCTGTGACAAGGACCTTTCACCGCCTCACACTTCACTCCCCCAATCAGCAGGCTTGTCACCTACACTCTGTTTCTGACAGCTTAGAACATAATGATAAGTGTGTGTGTGCGTGTGTGTGTGTGCACGTCTCTTGCCTAATCTGCTCACCCAACACATAGGACTGTGTATCTCAACTCCTGCCTGCTGCACTCCCTCCTGTGAGAGTTTTATATATGTGTGTGTGTGCTTTTCCCTCCAAATGCATGTTTCTCCTGCGAGTGAGTCAAGGTGCAGAGACTGTCATACTCTACCGAAGGAGGAGACGGTGCATGATGGGTAGTGGAGGAGACGGTGAGAGTGAAAATGAGGCAAACGAAGACAGAGAGACAGCTGCAGACAGATAGACAAAAAGTTGCAGAGTGAAATGGGATGGGATGGGGGTGCTCCAGAGTCAAGGTGACAGTCCTTGGGAGACTTTCCTGAGCTTCAGGTTTGGAGCACAGCCGATGCTGCTGAGACCAGCGTAGGAGGGATGTCAAGGGCACTCAGCATCAAAGCTCTAAAAGGCTGCCCTGCCAAGCACTGTTATAAAAGGGTTATGACTTCAATATGCAGCGGGATCACATCGCACAGGAACGTGGGCTGGAGTCCAAATCAATTCATTTGGACAGATGTCTTTGTTGCAATGAAACGGCTGGGCTAGATTCATAGCTTGCCATTTACAGGTAGTAGCTGCTGTTATCCAGAACACCTTAAGTGGGAGCCGCTGAAGGACACGGTGGCAGTAAACACACCTGCTGATGAGCAGGTAATGGTTTCGAGGGGCTTTAACTGGTGATGGTTTAGTTACTCTTTGCAGCCGTTCAGCCACCGACGTCTCTTAACGGGGTGACTCTGAATCATTCATGTGTTGCTGTTTTCACTGCAACCTTCTCAGATGTCCAGATGTGTGTGTGTGTGTGTGTGTGTGTGTGTGTGCGTGTGTGTTTGTGTCTGAGTGGATTTGCAGTTGACTGTGCTTTTCCCCACCTGCAGCACCAAATGACTGACAATCTCTATTACACCGGAGAGGTGAGAGGATCTTGGATGCATAATTGAACATTAATTAAGTACTGAAGTTACTATAATTAATGATAAGAATGATTGCACATCTAATGAACGTGGCCATCTGCATACTAAAGCAGCGTTCTTCTTTTTTTCCTTTTGGTCTCCTGCCTTTCTCCATTTCCTTTTTTCCTTTTCTTTTCCTTCCCTGAGGATAGGATAGCTTCCACCAGCTCCCCCCCTTGTCAGCTCTGCATGGCTCCTCCTGGTATCGTGGAAAACCACAGCCAGCCGGAGGGAGGCCTTGTATTTTTCATACTTGCCCGGCTTCAGTTTGGGTGGTCTCAGAGGCGTGCAGCGAAGAATTCCTCGCTTGACCAGCAGCTCCTCGTCAAACAGGATGGGGCGCCAGTCTCCTCCTGGCTTCCGGCCATCCAGGACTTCTACTCTATAACCTTTTGCAACTATTCTGACAGAGTTAAAGAAACAGGGATGAACTCAAGCTGAGAAATTACTCAGCTACAGAGCTATATCACCACCGTGTAGCAGAACAATGCCAGCTTTGAGCATGAGAGATGTGAGTTCAGCCTCTTTCTCTCACACACATATATCCCAGTGAACTTCTCCTCATACTTCTTGTCTGTCCTTTACTTCCTTCTATCTCAGCAAATATCTCATCACCTTAGCTCCACTCCTCCGTCAACCGACTACATGTAAGGAGCAATTCAGTAAATATTCGCTGCATCACAGCAACGCCTAAGCAGTGGCTGAACAAAAAAGGTTTGATAAAAACTCTGAACCGTCCCTATAGCATGCCGTAACGACTCCCATAGGTTCTGCTCGAGATGGTGAATATGGTGAAATGAACAATTTAATGAGACACCTGATGGATGTATTGATCTTTTTTTGTCTTGTGGTGTCTAGTAATTTGATGAAAATGATCAGTAAAAATAAGAAAATGATCACAACTTGGTCTTGCTGCACTGATAAGGAGAGTTAAAATATTCAGACTATATTAATGCAACTGACTTACACTGCAAATGAAAGGGAGGTTTTACAGACACAAGCCAGAAGCTTTTTCAGTTAAGATTAAGTTGCATAAAAGAGCAAGTGATCAGGCCCCTCAGTGAGCAGGGTGACATCATTTAGTGCTACCTGCTAAGCTGCTGCAAATAACGGATGAAAATAAACCTGTTGCTATGCTGTGGTTCGCCTTGGTTAGACTCACACAATAAAAAAAAACACTTACGTTTAGGGAAATCCTGTTTTTCTAGTATCTAATTCTCAAACTGCTGGAAAAACAAAGTGAAAAGAATACAGTAAAAAAAACACCTAACTTTGTCCCTATAAGATCCCAATACTCATAACTC
Organism: Craterocephalus eyresii; assembly: GCA_037177035.1. Classification (NCBI taxonomy): domain Eukaryota; kingdom Metazoa; phylum Chordata; class Actinopteri; order Atheriniformes; family Atherinidae; genus Craterocephalus; species Craterocephalus eyresii. Next base: position 4,174,956 of record JBBBVT010000009.1, on the reverse strand, counting down.
ATGATTTCAAATTGAGGAGTTTAAGGTCTTAGGGTTAGGAAAATGTCATGGATGGAGGCTCCAGTCATAAATTCTTAGATTTTGCCAACTGACCTGTGTTGCTCTTTTGCAAAAATCTTTGTCATAGTGCCTGATCAAGGTGAAATTATTGAACCTTGACTGCACACAACCCACAGACAGAGGAATGGCACAGAAAACTGAGTCACCGGGATACTCCATGAAGGCAAACACTGAAAGCATGCTCAGTCTCGTTTGCTTGATCATTCTGAATGACAACCTCAGCATAATGAAGACTAAAGAAGGGAAAATGTCAGCCATGGTCTTTGCGTCTTATTTTTGTTAGATTAGTTTTTAGTTTTATTCAATTCATATTTTGTTCCGATTGTTTATCTGTGTATGTCCTCAAAAATGTATGCTACATGCTCATAAGCTGAAATATGCAAGTAGCTGCTGAGGGTGCGTAGGGGCCAAATGAACCAATGTGGATGTAAAATCACAGTTGAGAGTGATGCTAGAAGAGACTAAACATGTAGAAAACGAGGCTCAGCTTGGCTGAGAGGCCTTAAAATTATCTACAATGCAGATGGTGTCCTTTTCTCTGCAGGGGTCTCAGAATTGAACAAAAACTAACTTCCCCATTACGTTTATCATTTTGTTAACAGTCTACAGACCGTCTACAGGAACATGGGGCTGAAGGCGAGTAATTTTTGCCCTTAGTTAGTCATCTGTTTATTTATGTTTTGTTTTTTACTTGTGTCGTGTTAATACGGCAGGGGGCAGCACCCTTGCTTTTCTATAAAAGTTTTTTTTGGCCGTCTGCCAGAAAGGATCACCATGGCAACACAACTATAACCTCATGCAAAAATAAATATCTGTTGAAGAAACACAATGTTTTATGATAAAAATAAACAAAGAGGTGTCTCGTTTTAAACCAGATTAGCTTGATGATAACCAACCAAAAAAGGCAACAAAAACAAATACTACTGCGTTTCATCTTGGATGGCCGTGTAGAAACAGATCACTGCTCTAATCAAAGTGAGCACCCAGAGACAGTCTGCTATTAACCATCCAACAAAGACATTTTTCACATGTAAATTGCTGTGGTGGTCAGGCCCGTAACTACCATAGAGGACACCGAGGTCATGTCCTCCGTATTTTTTTTTCTCAAAATAATGAAAAGCGTTGTGACTTTGCCTGATCGGTTGTACTCCCGCTCTTGATGTGCAGTATTTCTTCCACTCCGGTAGAAGGCGCTAGTGAGTCGCAGACGTACTAAAGCTGCCTCAGTGTTATGTTAAAAATAGGAGAAGTCGAAGAAAAGATTATGTTTGAATCAATCTTACGTTTTTATAGGAACACAGAAAATGCATGCCTGTAAGTATTGAGATGTACAGAATTATGTTTTACTGAAGGGAAACTC
>JBBBVT010000009.1:4142686-4164722 GCA_037177035.1 Craterocephalus eyresii | reverse complement strand
TCTCCAAGTCCACAAAGCACATGTAGACTGGTTGGGCGAACTCCCATGCCCCCTCCAGGACCCTGGAGAGGGTAAAAGTTTATTTCAAAGGAAAGATAATCAGCACATGCAATGCTAAACTGTTTCGCAATTTATTAGTTAAATGTGAAATAAGCAGATTTTCAGATCCCACCCTGAGAATAAAAGGTGCCATCTTTTACTGTTCATTTTGGGTGAAATGTAAAAGGGCACCACAGGGCCAATAGCTGCATCGTACATTCACAATCTCAATAGCACTGGAACGAGTTGGGTGTGATTGATTGGAATAGTCTATAAATTTGCACATATTTCTGAATGTTCTGGCAGAAAAATGTGAAAATGACGTGGTGCCATTATGTTAGTGTTGATTGGGTTCCAACTCTGTGGATGCTCATGGAGCTTGTTGGTTCTTGTTGCGTGAGGAACTGTGAACAGCTGCTGGAGAGGAGAGCACCTGACTAACTCAGCTGGAGACCACCTCACGTTGCTCCACATACCGTACACACACCTACACACACAAAGGCTCTGACTGGGCTCACAGCTGCTGGTGCTGCAACAGCAGCTGATGGGCGGGGTGTGTTCATTGCTATGCTCTCTCTCCAGCGTCACTGCTCCCGCTTTCCAACTTATTCTTGAATTACCTTGTTTTCTGTATGATGGAAACATCTTAATTAAAGATGCAAATGCTGATTTTGCATGTGCATAATTAGCATTCTGCTATTCACTTAGCCAAATTTCCATCTTACTGTAGCTTTTACATCATCACTGTCATTCTTCCACATCTCCTTTCTCCATGTTTGCTTCTCTCGCTCTGTTTCTGTGCTTTGCCTTAAGCTGCAGTCTAATAGGCAAGTGGCAGGGCTCGAGTATACTTCCTAGCTCTGTCAAGAGATAACAAGCCCATATGTTATTCACAACAGTGGCCAGTGCTGCAACTGACCTAAGCCAAAATTTACAGACCCTCCCAGGGAAAAATATTTCCCATCAAAGCTGGCATTTTGCCACCACAGTGCTGTAAAGCAGCACATCCGTGTGAACACTGAGGGGCTGAACTGTCTTTCAGACACCTAAACATTTGCCAGCAACATATTGCAGTGAAGAGTCATAAATATTTACTCTGAATGATAGATCATCTTTTTTTTCCTCCATTAGTAAGAAGCAGCTGTGGTTTCTCTGAAGGCATGTGTTCAGTAGAAGTGTATTTTTGATGGAAAATTATAAAAAGGCCAAGATACAGATCCAGTTTCTTAGCTCATTTTCAGAAACTTACCGCAACAGCTTCAAAATGAAGCTGCAGTGATAAATTTCCTATTCAATATACACCCAGTGGAAAACACTTGAAACACTTCAAAGAGGGCTCCAGCAGTTTCCATCAACTCTCATTTCTTCTCCTTATTTGGGATTTTCTGAAAAACAGCCCTCCATCAAAAAAGACATGTGCTCCATAAGAACTGTTTGGCACTCTGCTGCCACGCTGAAGAATTGGTATGTAAAGCACTGCATCAGCGCTGGCTACCATATGGTCCGACTAAATAGCACGCCAGACATCTGGTGGGGCAGTGGGCACGGAGAGATGAAGCAGCCAAGTACACTCGCTAGAAAAACACAGAGGATATGCATGAGCATGTAATGCATGTGAAGCACATGATGGATCTCAGGGAATAAATTTCAAACTTCTTGGAAATTATCTCGGCTTTTCAAAGAAATATTCTTCCCTGCATTCTTTCTCCGTTCCACCAGAATATCACTCATAGGAGTAGCTCAGTGAGACAGTACACAGGAAACTTAGCCTATAGCATCAATTCAGTGAAGTGATTAGTTATGACTAGAAACCCATTTGTCTGACAATAAAGTTTGCTTTTGTTAAACATGGCACCTTCAAGTAACCTATCTATCTAATAAAGAAGGGAGGAGGGATGAATTCTTACCTGCATCATCCTCAGCTTTTGTCAGGCCAAACCAGGGTACAAGATTTTACCTGATTGCCTTATTGCTTATGGCTTTCCAGCCATTCTTAACCTGGTTTTTGTTTTGTTTTTCTGACTCAGTCTTACTTAGACTTTTCTTCTCACCTGGCACTGACACCAACTTGCACACAGGTCAACAAACATTGCAAACTTGGTTAAAAAGACAGCATGGTTCATTTAAAGAGAGTCTGCGCTTTTATCTTCTCTTCTGCCGATAGCAGAAGGAAGAGACTTGAGGGGAAAAAGTAGTAAGCTGGAACTACATCTCAGCCATCAGGAGGCACCTCCCAGCACCTGTGTGAAGTGCCAGCTTGTGCTGTCAGTACACATTTCGTGTGCAAACAAACATCAAACACTGTGCTTTTTCAGCTTTCTCTCCATCGTGGAAATGACGATGGATATGGTAGGCCAAGGTGAGGAATGGATGATAGCAGTACTCGCCTGGTCTTATCAGCTCAAAATAAGTAGTTATTGCTAGATCATACCGTCTTTGGTATTGCTGGTATATCTGTGTATCAATCAACCTATGCTTGCACCTCTTCTCTTATCCAGCCCTTGTAGAAGTGGGATAAAGCTTGAAGTAGGAATGACCTTAAGAGAAGCTGGATCAAGGGGCAGAAAATTCATTGAAAAAGACGCACACACTTTCCGACACTCACCAGTGACCCTGAGCAATGTAGGACATAGAATAAAATGAGCAAGTGATGGCATTCTGTTTGGCCACAGCAGGGTGAAATCTTAAAAAGCACCTGGCTGTTACACACACTGCTCTAAAAAAAAAGAAAGAAAAACAGTCAGCACCCTGTATTTTCACTGACATCACACCACTTCTGCATGCTGTGACACAACAGACCCACAACAGCTACACACCTAACTTTGTCCTTACCCCTCAGAGAAACCAGTGAGGTCAGGTTTAACTGTGCCACTCAATCTCACTTTCGGAGGCAAGTGTGACGAGGACCATGCCAAAGGGCCGTCCGTCTATTTGACAGGCCCAGGTCACACAGACGATGGAAAAAAGATGGAGGGGAAAGGATACTGGCAGGTTCTGTACAAGTAATGGGGACACATGTGGGGAGCAGAGGTAATAGAAAAGAAATAGTGGTCTTTATATTAGAGATAAGACCAAGGAGACACTGGCAAGAACCGACGGATGCCTGCTGGTCTGTGAAATATGACACAACTGGCTCACCTGCTCACCCATCAACACCCCCTCTGTCATATGTGAGTACACGGGATGGTCCCATTTAAATGCATGACAACACCTCCCTCAGCCAGGATAAAAAAAGATTAAAGGAGACTGCAGTCCTTTAATTTATTATTTTATGTTATTTTTAGAGATTCAGTCTGAGTAAGCCCCAGCAGCCCAGGGAGAAAAAGGGAATGGTAAATTGTTGCTTTCATTAAAACTTCAAGGAGTCAGTTTCATTATGAAGGTTCAAAGGCAACGGAAAATGTGTGTGGCTTCTTTCTCCGTCCCTCTCTTCCTCTTTCTTCTGCCTCGTTCAACTGGCTTGCTGCACAGAATAATGGCCGGTGTGACGACTTCTTGTAATCTTGTCCCCGGGGGGGGTGATGGCATATATAGATGTGCATCTAGTAGCCGGTGTACTATCAGGCTCACGTCAGGCATAATGAGGCATGGCACAGCTTACTGCTGTGCTTTACCGAGTTGGCCAGGTTCAGTTTGGGCTTTTCCAAACTGGTCAAGCACTGCACTTCAATTTATTTTTTATTACGAGAATGTTTACAGGCTAAAATGGGGACACATTTTAAATGTGTAGAGAAGCATTTAAATGCATTGTTCAAAGTTTTATAGAATATATTGCAAGATCAATGACAGCTTTGTTGCTCTCTCTGGCTCTCACTTTTTTTACTTTTCAAGTTTCTGGTTAAGAGATACTGTAACAGCCTCAAATATCAAGGGGAGAACTCAAATGTAGGACCAGCAGGCAGGAGGTGGACATGTGTCAGAAAACCAAAACCTTCATTCACTCCAACAAGATGATAAAATGTCAAAACAGTTCAACTTCCACAGTGACCTGATGAACATGGTTTTACATGGTAAAACATGATAGATTCAGCCACATCAGGTGTGTTTTGAGGAGGTTCATGTATGGTGAGTGGAAAGTGCTACTGTAATTTTATGCTCACCAAGCAGAGGGGAGGGCCCAGTACATCTTCGTGTTTTTGCAATATGTGTTGCCATCTTTATCTCTCCCTGAGAGAATTTAAAAAAATACATATTGTTGCCTGATTTTAAGATGGCTGAGACAAAATATTATGTGCTATGCATTCTCTGTCTGCTGTGATCAGATGTGTGTGTGCTATTAGGGCAGAACGCATGACAGAAATCATGTAGAAAGAAATGACGTGCTATGGTGTAATTCAGACATATAAAATCCCACTGTTCAATATTTACAACAAGGGCAAAGTATTAATCTGTCCTGGAGGAATTTTAAATTTTGGGTTCCGTGTTTTGGACATAGGTTACATTTCAAAGTTGTTATTGAAGCTGTTCATATCTCAACTTTACACCCCGGTTTCGTTCCGACCTCCATGGTGACCAAATTTACAACGAGCACAGCTAAATCACTCTGTATTCATCTCTACAATTTCCTAATCTGGTAGACCCTGAGATGTGTACAAACATGCCTCATCCAAACACGCAGCTCTTTACACTGCGTATCCACCTGTGTACTACAGACTGCAATGTTACATCAAAGTGTGTATGCACAGTGACTGAACATCTGGCAAAATCTTCGACTGTGTTGCTACCGTACTCCATATGCTTCTTGATGATTTAAAAGCCTGCACACAGCGGCTTTCCCTAAGAGCCATGGTGCTTGGTTAAGAAGCAGTTTTGTTCACGTGCTTGTTTTTGTCTGTTGGTGAGTGAAAGCTTAATTGATATTTCTTAACATTGGTTGGTTCAGACAGGTAAGGTGGAGCCATCCAGCAGAATGAATGCAGTCAGTACTCCATCGCTGGCAGCAGAACAAGCAATTATGTGCATGTAGGTGTGATCATGGTTTGCAGCCGCAGAGCCAGACAGACTGCCGATATCTAGAATTAATGAAAGCCATGCAGCACCTAATCCACTCTTACCCACTGCATCTCAGAATTTCTCAGCCTTCCTCAGTCTCTCCATCTCCCATCCTGTCCATAAAAGCCCCTGGTTAGTGTGAGACGAGGTAACAAAACACCTCGGCAACAGCATGGATAAGTGGTGGAGGTGGGAAAAGATATACATGTGAGATGGGTAAGCAGGGGCAAAAGAAAAGACAAAGGAGGAGTCGAGATGGGAAGAGGAGGAGAAGCAGAAAGTGGGTGGACGGCCTCTCAGACACCACAGAAAGGCTGATTCTCCCATGATGATTGTAAAAAGGTCAGTCCTGCTCCTTGTTCAGACTGTAGAGCAAAAGATATCCGCAAACACAGAGATGTGTGTGTGCACTCACACACACACACACACACACCTAACCCCCTTCTGTTAGGTTGCTCTTTAGAGTGACACGGCTTCCTTTAGAGAGGTCAGCTGATTGGTTCTTTAAATACCACTGTATTGTGATACAAAGACCGAGGAAATGAATGGAAGAAAAGGTGGATGAGTACTGAGAAGCCGTTTGATGGTTTCTATCTTTAAGTTTGAAATTCAATGATACCTTTTGGGGATAAAGGTCGCTTCTTTTCATGGATTTAAAGTCAGTGACGGAGTTCATGCTCCAAAATGAGAAAGGGATCTAAAAGACGTTGAAACAGCCAACTCAATGCAGAGTTTCACAGAAGCACTGCTTCACATTAAACTTGATTTTTCTGTATTTTTACAAAGCCACACGCACACACACACACACACCCACACACCCACACACAAAATCACATGAAGATGGTTTTACAGATACAACCCAATTAAATTATACTCTAGTTAAATCCAATTCAGTGTAATTCAATTATAAATCAAACAAATTATAATCAACATTATTCAAATCAAATCTAAGAAAAAGCCAAGAAAACGTCAGATCCATCAACTCTTCTCTTTAACTCACTCTCCCATCCTAAGGTTGCATGGGACAGGAGGTCACAGTAAAGAGGAAAAACTCTCTTTTAACAGAAAAAATAACTTGCAGCAGAACCGGAAGCAGGAATGACTGCCATCTGCCTCAATCAGTTGATATTAAATGTGATTATGTGTGATTAAATTAGCCTAATTTCATTCTGTGACCTACAACATCATGTTGGTTTTGTGACTTTTGTCACGTCCCCTTGCTGCAGAACTAGCACATTATCATGTGCACTGCCTTAATGGACACAGCATATTGAAAAGGGGGTCACAGCTGCCTGTGGGACTATTCAAATTTGTCTTTCTACTTTATATTCATTCTGTTTCTGTGGCATTTATGAACAGATAATGCCATGTGTTTTGGAGGGAAAGCAGCTTGCAAAGAAGGTTTGAGTGATAACTTGTCAATTTAAGGGCTAATCCACATTGCTTAGCCAGATGAGTATCAGTCATAAAGCAAACACGTCAGACGTATGTTGACAGTGCATTGAATTTAAAGCATGGATGTAAACCTTCTAGTGATGTAACTTGTTCATTTGTCTTACATGGCATTCTCTAATAAGAAACTAAGCAAACAAAACGCTCCGTCTCCAAGGCTGAAGACAGATGAATTACAGACTCCATATTAATAACTTAAACCATTTCATAAAAGGTCAGTACAAATATGAAACTGCTGACTCTCACTCAAAAACAACATAATCAGATCAATTCTGATTTGAATCAGCTGAATCAGCGCTGGTGTAAAAAGGAAGTAGAGGGGAAAGAAGAAAGACAGAAAGGAACCAAGGAAGCAGCATGTTGCACATCTTGACAAACAGGATCAATAATATTGACAAGCTGAAAAAATTACAGGACATAAAGCAGCAAAGATACGAGTACATGCACACAGACACACACATGTTCATGCACTGTGGCTCACAGAGGAACAGTGCATGTGGAGATCTGTTTATCCGTTACGGCTCATTTAGTTTGGGATGCACGTATAAACAGAATGACTTTCGATTCTCTTGTGGCCTGTGATGGCACAAATGATTTGAGACACCTCCTGCTACCAGTTGAATCACTCGCTTGCTGTACTTACTATTATTTTCTTAACCTGTGAAACAGCTACGCCAAATAAACCCTGATGTCAGATACAGCGGTGAAATTCCGTGTTCAACAACCTATAACATTTGTAATTGGGGTCAGCAGTCTGCTGGAAGATTGTCAGTTGAATGGAATAGAGGGTCCACTCCGGTGGGAGAATAACAAGCGGCCCTTATGAGATGAATGAATGAATCACTCCATGGCTTCAGCATTTTATGATGCTCATTTGCATAGAATATTGAGATTTGCCGAGTTTGCTGGCGCTGCTGTTTTGCACAAAGGGCTGTATGTAAGTCATTGTGCTGGGGATTTATGTTATATTTGGGTTAACGTGAAGCCTTCCTCTGCACATTAGCAGGTCTCTGAATGTTTTCTTTGCTGTGTTAACGTTTCACAGTGACAATGGATTTTAGGTCAAACAACCACGTTGGCATCATAGATTAGCGAATGTTTACATTGACTCGATTATGGAAGTTAAGTCTCACTGTTCAGAGCAGATGCACCAACCTCAGTTATTCATTCTATATTGAGTTAGGGTCTGGTTCATGCCATGACTACTGTGGTTTCAGGCATGTAGGGGCGGGTCATAGGGGCAGCATTCTGAACAGGGAAGCCCAGCCTTCCTGGTCCTTAAAATATTAGCCAGTTCATCTGGGGGGATTCCACAGGGCTCCCAGGCCAGCTGAGAGATCTAGTCCCCCAGCATGTTCTGGGTTTTCTCCAAGGAGGCATCATGACCAGATGCCTGAGCCACCTCATCTGGCTGCTATTGATGCGTAGGAACAGTGGCTCTACTCTGAGACCCTCCTCACCCTGTCTCAAAGGGAGAGCCCAGCACCCCTGCGGAGGAAACTCATATTGGCCCCCTGTGTTCTTGATCTTGCTCTTTCGGTCACTACCATAGACTGTAAAAACAATGGACAAACCCTAAAACCAGGCGACCCATAGGATTCTATTGAGGTGAAATGATGTAGATTGGGCGGTTCCTTCCTCCGCCATCTTGGCACCGTCACAAGTCTCGTGACTGCCGGAAAGCCCATAAATGGCCGACGACGAGGCGCGGAGAGGGGGGCTGAGAGCGTGGCGAGGGATGATTGACAGCCATCAAACTCCAAGCTACTTGCTAACAAAGCTAACCCGTAGCAAATGGAAGCTAACCAGCCAACAGAGATAGGCGGGTTAAAGATATGAAGAGCTGTTAGCGGCTAAAAAACACTGTTGTGCTACATTAGGCCTTGTTCTCCTAGAAATCTGGCCCCTGTCAATCAAAAGGACACGCCTACAATTAATGAGGAACTTTAGGATTAAATAACATTGAGACAGAGGCGCTAGAATTTTTTTCACTCCACCCACAGTTGTCATGAAGGTTAACCTGACATTTTAATCCTAAAATGTTTTTTGAACCAGGCTGTAAACATGTTTCATTCTGCTGTAAAGTTTGCGTTTTTAACATGGGAACCAATGGGAAATTGCTCTGTTTTGCAATCAGCACCTAGTGGATGAAGAGGTAACTCCAATTTTTTTGCACTTCCGCATGGGTATCACTTTCCTAGCGGGAGGTTGCCGCTTGGTCACTACTGACTCGGTGACCCTGAAGTATTTGAACTAGGAGCTCGACCTCAAGAGGACGATCGACCCGTTTCCATCTGAGAATCATGATCTTGGATTTGGATGTGATGATTCTCATCCTTTCCACTTCAAACTTGGATGCAAATTATTGGGAACACTACTAATATATATTGTATAATATACAGCTAAATGATCAAAAATTCAAAGAGTAATGGGACAACATTTGGATATTACAAACAGTAGCCAATCCAACGGGATAGAAATGGCTCAGGCAGGTTTAGTTCTACAATTTTTTAACAAGATTCATTGAAAGATAATCTCTAGTAGAAGCAGCTAAAGGGCAAAAAAATAAAAATAAAAAAAAGACCAATGTTGTTTGATCATCTGTCCACAGACTGATGGCTCAGGCAAAAGTGATGGTTGTACTGAAGGAATATGAAAGAACCCAAAAAGTTTATAGACATTGTCTGTATACAATATTATGTTTATCCCACAGTGGTATTAACAGTGGTATTATGGTGATACTACACCACTATATATCAGTAGGAGGTGGTGCTGATCCAAAGGGCAAAAAATCCACCATAATGTTTGCTTGTTTAAACTCTGTATTACCTGTATTTTCCCTGTTATTTAGAGAGAAGAAATATAACTGCAAGTAGATTTTAACTCCTCCTGGATTATCTTCTACCAGAGGGGTTTCATCTACCACAATGTATCACATTGTTCACCAGTCACATACATGACATACATTACGCTGTCATGTTTCCTGATGTATCTTTATTACATCCACTGACTTCAGAAAGTATGTTATGGAGCGGCTGTAGCTCCATGTGTGTGCCTATCGGGGGTGTGTGAATGTGTGTGAATGTTAGTTACAAGCACCAAGTATGATTCAATAAAGGTGCTGTATGAAAGGGTATGAATTCACCATGAGACATGTAGTGTCAAAGCGCTTTGAGTGGTCACATGACTAAGAAAGTTTATTAACATTGGTGCTGGATAACTGGCTGCTTTATGAGAAAGGAATAGTTTTAAATATTTACATACATCATACATATCTATATGGTCCAAGCCTAGATTTTTAAAATGATTCCGGCTCTATTAATCTTTTTGTTTTACAGTCTCAATCATTTGCTCACGTTTATTCTTCTTTGTCTCTGCGCCTGCTCCCTGTCGAGCTGATTTATACTTTCATTCTTGCCCCATAATGTTAATCAATTGCCAGGCCTGAGTATAAAAGAGAAATAAAAAGTTTGGAACTGACCTGTTTAAATATTTAAAAACATACAGAAATGGGAATAAAGTAAAATAATGTGCACAATTATTACAAGTCACACGATTTCCCTGGGGTCCATTACTCCCATATAAAATACCTTACAGATAGCTCATTCAGTTTAGTTGTAAAGGAACAAGCTAGTTAAGTTTTTATATTTCATATACTTTTGAATTCTGAAAAATGTACTTCTGCCACTTGTCCTTCAGGCCAAGACTGGTATCATTAATGACAGCTAAGCAATTTAAATGGGCACCAGACAGGATTTAACATTGTGGATATCAGCTTGAAAGCACAGGCTGTTCCTCCTCACTGGGACTGCTGTCAGAAGCAGAATCCTAATGATTTTCTCAAATGGTGGATGAAAGTGCATGAGCTTAAACTTTATGCAAACGGCAAAATACAGATGGCGTATAAGCTATAAGACTATTTAGAAAAAAACTTTGCAGAGTGTTCGCTATTTATCCAGCTATGTGGTGAGTCAGCTGGTTTAAGAGGGATCCATAATTTCAGCTATAACTTTTCAAGTCCACAGAGGCTGTTCACTACATAGCAGCCTGAAGACATCAGCACAGGAAGCCAGGGGGTATGCTATAAAGCTAAGATCCACAGCTTTTTTTATTGGAATCTTCCTTCCAACTGCCATTACCTGGCAACTATAATATCCTGGGATTTCAGCCTCAGAGTTTTTAGTCCGCTCGCTACAATTGGTCTTCGTTTCGATGAGCTCATTTGCAAATTAGCAGCACCATCATATCTCTACAAACACTTGTTTACCAACACCTGCTTTGTTATGACATATTTAGTTGCTTTTATGAATAAGTTAATTCAGAAATAGAATATGAAAGAGTACTGTCTTGTTAGTGCTGCCGTTTGTGCTCCTGTTGGTGGATACAGCACGGCCACACAGAGAAATGCGTGTTACAAAATTTTCACAAAGAGCAAACATATGGTGTGCATCATGTTAGATTTTGCATGTACTGTACTCACCCTGTCTGCCTCTGTTCATGCGACGTGCCAGTGTGAAAATAGCGCATAATCAAAAAGTGTTAAAGCATCTGGCATGATCAGCTGACTACGCCCATCATCTAGTAAGTCCTTGAATAAGTTAACAGTCTATAATGGGTGATGAAGTAAGTGAATAAATGGACACCAGGTACTTGGATTGTGCTAAATTATCAATAATGGAGTCATCTAAAATGCACTTCTTAGCAAAACAAGACAGAAATGGACTAGGAAGCAAGTGTTTCCTGAGCAGTGCTTCAACAATCTCTACCTGCAGGTTCAGACTCTAGCACAGTAATAACTAATGTCCTTGTGACCAACTGTGTAGTAGAAAATAAAGGATTTAAGTGTGGCTTCACTCTGCTGTGCCTGGCTGTACTAACAAGCACAAGCAGTGGTTCAGGAGTTCAACTATATCAACTGTGGTAACTCTGACAACTGACCTCCAGCACTGATGGATTTACTTCAAAGTGGTATAAAGTACACAGGCTAGCTTACCGATTTACTACAGACACACAGGTCATTTTTAATTCATTTTGTCTTATTACAATGTGTTTGGCATTTGAGAGAAAAATGTTAGAGCTGAATGTTTGTCTTTCAGGAATCTACTCTACTGGAATTCATCTAAACTGTGACACTGACATCAAAATGTGTTCTCATTTGTGTACTGTGAGTACTACATATACCTATGATGAATAGACACTTGCATTCTCACACACCTCAAGTATAAATACTTTCATAACCTTGGCAAACATGTAAGAAAAGCATTAAAATCATCGTTACACTAACCTGAACTTGCCCTTCAGCAAAACATTTATGTCTGCTTTCATTTTTTTAACAAAAAGGTCTAATTGGATTTGGTCGGAAACGCTGCCATTATTTTGAGATTCTTCAAATGTGCAGTGACCCTGCTTCTTGGTACCACTTGTATGGCCTTGCAAGTCAGCCACTTTTTCATCCTCCATGAATTCACTTTGTCTGATCATTTGTTTTCCAATTACATCCCTGTCCCTGCTAGCAGAAAATTGTCAGCTTTGGTTATGTGAACCTGCTTTTGGGTCTGTAACCAGGGGCAATGTTTGATGCTTGGAACATTTTCATACCCATTAAAAGATGAAGGCAGGGTGAATTATTATCCTGCAGAGTTGATTGGGTTTGCGGGGGCTGGTTTAGGTTTCTGCATGCTAAGCCATGGTGGTACCACACACAAAGACATGTTCTTATCTTTCCTAAGTAAAAAAGCTTAAATAGAAGAGGAGTGGATAAAAACGGGCCAAAGCAGAGGCTGAAGCTGAATAAGTGGTGGATTGTTCAGTTCAATGTCTGACCAGAGAAAGTCACAGTGTTGGCTCACAGTGACACATTCACAGTAAAAACCTACGCTTTCAGCAATGCAACATAATCATGCTGAAAAATGTTAAAGCTAAAATAAAAGATTACACCCACACACAGCAGGGAAATACAACACATGAGCAAAACAATGGCAGCAAAACTAAATGTGGTTTTGAGAAGTAAAGCAAAGTACGTGATAGCAGTCAAAGACAGCAGCAGAATCAGTGTTTGGCCATAACTGTTGCATAAGCGGTGATAAACGTGGCAGCCATCAGAAACTCTTAAAGTTAAAGCAGGACATTCCAATGATCAAGCGCTGAGTAATCGGATGCAATGGATTCTGGGAAGGACAGGCAATTTTCTGCTGTGGATCCCAGAAGAGCAACATCAATTCATGCATTGACCTTTAAAAATGCTATTAATGATGATGATATCTTAAGTTCATAGCTGAATGAGAAGTTTTCTTGCTGACTATTGTGTGCGGTGAAATTATACTGTGGTGCATTTTGCCACTGTCAACCTGCAGAATTTATCAGGGACTGGGTTTCTCATCAGACAGCCAATAGTTTTAAAATGGAGAAGAAATGAATAAAAACATGCATCGGTTGGTGGAACAAATCAGCATTGATGGACCTGCTATTTTTTGCAATCTCTTACCATGGATATTTAGCACAACTCTGTCATTTAACACAGTGGTTTTTCAACAGGGTTAAAAAATACTCAAAGATGCACAGAATCCTACTCATGGAAACATGCAAGCAAACTCTATCAGGCCAATTTGTGAACTCAGATAGTGCAAATACGTCAGGGAAGCTGTCTGTAACAGACAGATTTAGATCAATACTGCCAACAAACTGCTGTTTTGGAAAACAAGACTACAGAGAACTGGCTGGGCAATCAGGATAGATAATGAAATCTTTGCATTTGGCTTTGATGCAAAATGAAAAGTTTTATTAATCCAATTTTGTTTTGTTTCCCAGATGTCGCTGGTAATTCAGGCAAAACCTGAAGGAGTGAAAAAAGTTAAAAGAAAGAAAATGAATAAAACTTTGCAGATGCTATAATGCAGGTAGGCAAGGCAGAATGACGATGACAGTTTTAATGACATTTTTATTACAAGAATATTTTGATGCTTCTCTTTACTACACAACATACGGCTACATTAATAGACAGGAAGCTGTACACCACATAAAAATTTATCAACCACAGTTTTAACTGCTCATTTTCTCAGGCTGCTATAACTCAAGAGGAAGACCAGGAAGTTAGTGGATCGATTCCAGGCTTGCCCCTACTACCTGACTGCATGCTGAAGTGTCCTTAGGCGAGACACAGAGCTCCACGTTTCCTTCCAATGTGTCTACTAGGAAATGAATGCAAGAGGTAACAGAAGGAACTTATCATGTAAAGTTAGACATGCTGTATCAGTTTGTGTGTGTGTGTGTGTGTGTGTGTGTGTGTGTGTGTGTGTGTGTGTGTGTGTGTGTGTGTGTGTGTGTGTGTAAAAGGGTGAATATGACATGTAGTGTAAAAGGTTTATTCAGTCCTCAGTTAACAGAAGTCAACATTTGACTAGAGAAGGGCTACATAAGTCCATTAACATTTCCACATACAGTCCATTCACCAGTATTCTCCATTAACATGGACACTGCTTTGTCAATTGCCAACCACTCAATCTTTGCTGCAGACATGCACCTCATTAGGGAAAAGCAATTCCCTTAAAGGAGAAGTTCGGTATTTTTCCGAACTTCTCCTATAAGCTGCAGGGGTAAAAAAAAAAACTGACAATGAAGGCCCCTAAAAAACAAAAATGAGCCTGAAAAAAAAAAATTAAAAATTATATATATATATATAACTTTTAATATGAAAGTAAAAACGATAATCAAAAATGAATCATTTCCTGACCATTGATTAGATACAATTTAATCAAATGTCCATTGCTAATAAATACTGTAGCCTACTAATGTTGCTGATATGAACCAATGTGTCTGAAATAAACATGAATGACAAAAAAGGTGTTATATATCACCTGAAATCCTAAAAGACATCTTTTCAAAAAACAATAAATGTTTCCACCCTGAAGGCATTAGATCTAATCCTAAAGCAACTAAATTTCCCTCCTCCTGACCACGTCTGCCTGTCAATTTTCCTGCCATCTCCATTCAGGCAAAATAACTTCCTTTTCTTTGAAATGGAAGACGAGTGCTGAAGGATTTTCAAGAGCACTTTAGAGTCACCTGAACAGGGACAGAAAATTTGTATTTCTGTGAATACACATAAACGACACACCTATTTTCTATTGTTACAAAACATATTAATATATTTTGCCTCATGGAGTCTTTAGAAAAAGACATCTTGCCATTCAGTAACAGGGAAGTGACGCTAAGGTCAGCTGCTTTTATGCTTCGACAATATGAGACTTGACAGATGTGAGATATAATTAACACTAATGTGCAAAATGTGTTTGTCTTGCAATTTCTTCTTGTTTTAACTAAATTTCTCTGTATATCCCACCAGCTAATGCGGATGAGCCATGCTTTGTTTATCCCTGGAACAGGTATTTGCAGCTTACCTTGTACAATAAGGTAGACCTGTGAGGTCTTTGGCTGCTGCTTAGTCTGTATGGAGCAGGTGTATGAGCCCTCATCATACACGTCCACCTGAAAAGAAGAAAACCAAATATTATGAGTTCCTCTCAAATAGTACATATTTCTGTTCAAAATCTAATGAGACTTTCTCATTTTGAGATTCCAGAACTAATATTTGAGATCAAATTACCAATGAGGGAAGTCAGTATGCATGGATTCCTTATGACAGACATTTTATGCTGAATATACTGTAATAATTGTTGCATTACAATGATGCACACACTATCATCTAGCTTTTCAGTGCAATAAGAAAGATATAATTGTCAATTATTTCCCTATCAAATGACTGCAGCACTCACTTTTGCTTGATCAGAATTGATAGGAATACAATTCTTGTGTACACACTCATTTTTACCAAAACATCAAAAAATGATTACAGCTCACTTTTTCTAGACAGACACACGTTTACTGCTTCCACCAGCAGTTAACTCCTGAGCAATAGAGGACATCTGCATTTCAGTCAACACCTTAAAATAATCCTAATTATTTTAGAAAAGGATGATTATCTTAAACTATGTCTGTAATGATTATTTCAGAATAAGAAAGACAAGGCGATACTGAAGTATCTCACTGGTTGAATTCCAAGGAGTTTGCTGATTGGGGGGGGCAAGTGATGGTGACTCATGAAATAGTGGTGTGCGGATCAGTACTAAAATGTCTATACCTCCCTATATTAGAGGCTCATGTTCTAAAATCAGTTCTCATATCTCATAATTATATATTATAGTTATTTCTATTCTAGCCTTTTTATTGTTCCTATGGTTTTATTGTTAGTACTGTAAAGTGCTCTTGGGTGTCATGAAAGGTGCTATAAAAATAAAATATATTTTTATTATTATAATTTATCATGTAAAGGGTAACATGATGGGAACATGATGTCGTCTATATGATGACCAGTTGGTAGGAACTACTTTTTCCATCTGCCAGTCATATGCAAAATACAGCACAATGTAAGCATCTAAAGTGTGTGCTGTCCAGTTTATCCAGTTGAACCAGCTGACAATGATGACTGAACACAAACAAGGCCCACACAAGTATCATCTATACACAGTAATTATGGGAAAATATTTAGTTTTATTCTATTTTTAATGATTTGAGCAAGTGGGAGCATGTAGATGTTGAGCAGCAGTGGCCCCAAGATTTATTTTTGTTCACTATGATTTATAGATACCTGAAATGACAAAGTAGTCCCTGCATTTTAGGACTCAAACCAGTTAAATTCAGTGCAGAATGTCCTACCGAAATCTTCTGCTGGGTTGAATGCAGCTCTGAGATTCGGTAGTACCAGAAATGCTGCCTCCATCCATTTTTAGGTAGATGTCATTAACAGTGATGCCACATTACTTGAAAAAGTAATCTGATTAGTGATTACTGATTAGTTCATTTAAAAGTAATCTAATTACTTTACTGATTACTAAGGTTTAGGAGTAACCTAAGTTAGATTACTAGTTACTTTATTTGTTAAAACCCCCAAACATAAAAATAAGTGCAAAAGTTACAACGGTGACTTCACAATGTTTTGCAACTTGTAACTTTTACTTGTTTTTCACCTGAACATAGAGTCAGTCTGTTCTTAACTTTGTAAATCATTCAACTAGTGTTTCTGCCCTCATTATATACACTAGTAANNNACTGCATGCTTATGAGTTCATAAGATATGTGTACCACCGTGACTGAAAAGGTGTTTTGAGTTAAATTAAGCCACTGTTTTGACTAACATGGCATATACTTTAGTTGACCCTAAACACAGCTGATTAAAAGATGTAAGTGAGCCCTGACTAATTGATCTAAGAAGTTTCAAGTAACTGATTGCGTAATAGGGCCTTAGATTACAATTCATTGGAATTTGTAGTTAGATTACTGTAACGCGTTACTTTCTAACACGTTTCTTTCTAACGCGTTACTGGCATCTCTGGTAATTAAAGCCTTCAAAATAGCAGTCTCAGTGCTGTGATGTGACCGGGGTGGTTGACATCAAAACATTATTATTTTAGTTATTTAATGTCAGGAAGTTGTTTAATTATTGAAAGACATCCATTAATTTGAAATTGGCCTGTAGCTGCTCATGAGTGACAAATTTAAGTTGTTCTTTTTCAGTAGTGGATTAATGATGGTTGTTTTTAGGGTCTGGGGACAAACACCTGAAAGCAGAGATTTTTTACAATCTGTAAATTATCTGAAGCCATGCATTCTGAGACACTCTGAGACACAAAAAAAAAACTGGTGGCAGGATATCAAGATAACAAATGGCGGATTTCAAGTGGCAAATAATCACATTCAGGTATCAGAATATGATGATTCAAAGGGGGACAAATGAAGAGGTGGCGCGTGTTGCTAGGGTGAGCAAGATGTGGTTCTTGTGTCATTCGGTGTTGCAGGCTGGTTCTAACAAGGTGCAGATGTAGAAAATGTGAAGCTGTGGGTGATATGTCGCACTGTTAAGAAAGGTATAATTTGAACTACACTACTATTATATTTTGACATTTGTTCAAAGTAGCCTGAATTTTAGGGTGCATTGACTAACAAAGTCAAACTTCAAAAGTTGAACAACTTGAATGATTGATGGTTTTCTGTCCGTCTGGCTTTATTTGCGGCAAAGTGGTTGCTTTTAATTTATTTTTTATAATTCATGTTATGTATAAAATTATAATAATCTTGCAGAAAAAACATCAAAAAGCCACTTTGATGGATGAACACGCAGTCAGAAAGAGGAAAGACTGAGTGAACAAAGAAAGTTGATAACCACCTGTTATCTCTGAGGGTTTGGTCTGCCTGCTAATTCAAGGAAGGCTTTACTGATGAGCCAGCTTTGTGGTCCACTTTTTTAATGTTTAACATAGTTATCTACAAATGATTATCTTGTTGACATTTCAAGATGTTTGCTTTTATTGGCCATTCCCAAGTAAAAAATGATTTTGGGTATTTCTTGTTTTTATTACAAATTTAATGTTCAACAGCTCACAGAATCACGATCAACATTTATGTGTGTCTTGCTCTTGCGATGATGAAAATAAAAACATTTGAAAATAACTACAATTAAAACAAATGTACAATGAGCACATGTTGTTCTTCTAGCTGTCTGCAAGCATAAATGAACTCACACTTCTTCCTGTTTATAGACGTGATTCTATGCAAAGCTAACCATCCTGGATCTGACTTAGGAATGCATTTCCAAGTAGGTTCTGAGTATTAATTTATGGTACCACACATTTTTCTGGTTCATCTTCTCTTCCCCACTTCATGCTTGGGAAAGCACAGAGAAAGCGATAAATAAAAAAATAAGAATGACGTACACAGTCCCTCTGCTTGAACCGTTGGCATAAACAAATGAATAAATGAATGAATAAATGTTTAAACAAAACAGCTTGTGCTCAGCAAAAGAATAAATTCAGCTCAAACTTTTATTAGGGTTTCATGGTTTCTTAATAGCCACCCTGAAACTGAAAAATTCTAATTTCCTCATCCTC
This sequence comes from Craterocephalus eyresii, assembly GCA_037177035.1. NCBI lineage: Eukaryota > Metazoa > Chordata > Actinopteri > Atheriniformes > Atherinidae > Craterocephalus > Craterocephalus eyresii. The sequence goes on along the minus strand of JBBBVT010000009.1, from coordinate 4,146,300 downwards.
TAAAAATAATAACACCTCATTTCAGTGAATAAAACAAAGCTTGTAGAGATTCACTACAGTCCCCTTCAGCTTTCACCCACCATGGCCGACATTACCTTTTGTATGCGTAAGCTGTACTCCAGCTGCCCTTTAGTGACCAGATCTACCCTCGGGTCCAGGGACCACTTGTCCTCTCCGGCGAAAATGATGTTGGATCGATTGAGCCAGGCCACCTTGGATACTTTGTCATCAACGTAACACCTATGGGCCCAACAAAAAAGAGGTAGGTGAAGAAAGGGAACTGGAAAAGCTCAGTTTATCACAACGGAAAGCAAATAAGTGAGGACACGATGAGTAAAACTTGGTAGAAAAATGACTTCAGGTATTTTAGAAATGAAGAACAAAATCGGCTTCATGAAAGTCATCATACCCTTAAGGTTTATACGTACCATTATGTATAAACATGCAAGCTATCACTTCTATTGGAACGCATTCTTCCATCCTAAGATGTGCTTTTACAACCTTTGCTATTCTATTTTAACCTGTTCCATGAAATGTGTCCATTCAGATCTCTTCTTTAGACCTCCCTCAATCCTTCTCCCCGTTAAAGACAGCCCCTTTTAACAGTGGGGGTTTGTGGTGATAGAAGAAGACACTGGTGTCATCTAATTGACTTCATGTTGAATGCCCTCAGAGCATTGCAGCAGGTAAGCTCCAGCTAAGTTCAGTTTTGCACAGAAAGGGAGGTGTTCGAGCATCTTTCTGATGAATAAATGTAAATGTGAAGAAGGATGTCAGAATCAATGAGAATGGATAGAAAATGTAATGCAAGTCGACAACAAATGCGCCTCACATGCAAATTCATACAATTCCCCGAGCCTTTGGTGTTCATGCTGCTCTGGATTGGGCTACAAAGGAGTAGATTAGTGAGGCGGTGAGGTTGTCTATAGCAGGTGACCTCAGGTGTTTCACTAAACTGGAAGTGCAGTCACCTCAGTTTGCTACCCAGCAGGAGCTGGATGTCGAATTTCTGAAAGTTTGCACTCACAACTTGAATCCCTGCTGACGGTGCTTCCCTTTGTTTGGAACTGTGATAGTTTGCTGTAGATATTACATCAATTTAACATCCAACACTCGCTTCTCTCACTCTGAAGCGCTTATCCATTTCTGTTTCAAAAAATCTTTGGGGGTCTAATTAAAGGAGACAATTCAGCAACAGACTCAACTGATTCAGAGTTTCCCATAATCACCTAGCAATATGAACATCTCTTTCCCCCCAAACCATTCATAATCCAGACAAAACGTCAGCAGGATGAAAAGGGAGACTGACTCACATGTTTAAATCCTTATAACATCAATCATTTTGTGACTCAGATTTTATTCTGTTTTTCTTTCGGTTCGGAGCTTAAATTCTCCAATTCAGCCATGAATTATGCAACCTTGTTCTGTATGATTCATGCAAACTATTAAAACTCTCTGTTCGCCACAGGACTTCAGTGCCTTAAGTGATACAAAAAGAATAAAAATGGCAATGTCCATAAAAAAACCCTGATATATTCACAGACCAAAACTGTGCAGCTGCACTGTTGCCCAATTGGAACGTTCTATGTAGAGTACAGTCTTTTGGATGTATGGGATATAAAATTAGATTTATTCAAAAAAAGTGATTCTTTTTTAGATTGCTGTGCACATTATTGTCATTACACAAGCTACCGTGTACATTTGCTGATATCTCTCCTTATGTAGATGTTCTACATCAAGACTTCCATGTTCTTGATAATAATGCATCATTCATGCAGCCAGCATCATTTCATCAACGTCCTACCTGGGGGATGACATTTGTCAGTCAAACCTGTTAACAGAGGACGTAAACGTCCTAAAACATCAGACGTGAGGATTGTGCAAAGTCAAATGTGTATTTCTTGTGTTTGCATGCCCACGATTAAAGCTGTACAATGCAAGATAATTCTCTGTGAAAAACAAAGATTTCTTGCTTTTTCATATTTCCTTTAAGGTATACTTTAATTATTAAGTAAATAATCATTCCCTTAAATTTTGACATGTTTTTGAAAAGGTATTTTCGTTTTCATGTGCCACATTTTCCTGGTAGCCTATGCGCCCACGCCTGGCTCCCCTATCAAAATTATCCCTGATATTCTCATTGCCGTCAAATCAAATCAAATCAGGTTTATTTGTATTGTACATTTAGCATTTATTGTACAAGCAACTGAGGTGGACCAACGGAGACTTAACAATCAACAGAAGCAAAAGAACATTCAAAAAGGAGGCTCAGTCTCCCTTTTTCCCTCCTTTACATGTGTGAAGGGATGGGAGCAGTTGTTTAGATCTCAAGCATCTAGAGCCACTATATGGGCAGAAGAGTTCAACAATGTAGGCTATTTTGGAGCTGCACCTTCTACAGCTTTACAAACATATAAAAGAATCTTCAAATCAATGCAATGTTTTACTGCGATGACATGAGGACAGAGGTGACGCTTTCTCTTTTTTCTTTGTTCCAATTATGAGACTCGCTGCAGCATTTGGAATAACCTGCAGATGACACAGAGCAGATTGAGAAACTTGTGAATAAAGCAAGTCCAAGCAGAGCTATGGCTTAGTTTTGGCTACTCATATTTAGTGAAAGAAACAAGAGTTGACGACAGAGTTGATATTTTTTACTTGAGAAACATAACTCCCAAAATTTCTACCTTGTTTGTGGATATGAACTGTCAGAGAAAATTGTACCACAAATATTCAAAGGACAGTAACTGCATGATAAGAAGGGCCTTTAGGTAAATGGGAATGTGTAAAAAAAAAAACTGTAAGCCTCTTTTTGCAACCTACAGCAGATAAAGTTAAAAAGCATTGCATAGGTGCAGGCCATTTACCGTTTACATTAGCAAAATCCATAGACACACACTGAAAGATTTAACAGCTTTTAGGTCTTTGCAGTGAAGCAGTAAACTGCCCGGGGTGACTGAATGGTTGCATCTTGTTTGCTTTCAATGAGCTTGCTTCCTCTAATCCCTGATTACCCCAGTCTTCTACTGTGAAGTAACCAGGAGATGGAAAAAAAAAGAAAGGAAAAAAAGACAGTGGAAGATGAAAAAGGCAGTGACAAGAACAGAGTAACCCCCTCAGTTGTTTCTTCAAAAATAAAGCAGCCGAGGCTTATGATTAATCACAATATACAGTATATGCGTATGATCAAGACAATTGGATAAGTAGTTGTATGAAGATCGGGACTTTTTGAGATACACAATGACAGTAGAATAAATTCTGACATACAACAAGCCAAACCTGATGCTCAATGAGTCATTGAATGGTGTAGGTGTCAGCCTAAAAACTAACTAAAGCTGTTTTCATTTTATATTCTAACTGGTTAAAAGAGCAGGAGAAGAGTCTGGAAAGTTGGTGCGTTGTTCCCTTCTCAGACAACGAATTGACGTGTCCTCAGGAAAAACCCCAAGCCCCACATTGCCTCCAATGTGTCTGTAATACCCCTTTCACACTGGTCAAAAAACCCGTTTAAACCCGCGTTCAATCGGCTGTTCGTCGCAATGTGAAAGGCTCAGCGACCCGCGTCGACCCGCGTCCATCGACTCGGCAAGCGACCCGGGTTAAAATCGGCTTTA
>JBBBVT010000009.1:4102260-4119050 GCA_037177035.1 Craterocephalus eyresii | reverse complement strand
TTTTTGGGGGGGGAAGAAAAGGTCACTGGGGGAAAACCTTTTGGTTGGGGACCCCCCCCCCCCCCCCCCCCCTCGGCAGGTATTTTAGTCGAAGCAGGACAGTTCAAACCAAGCTGCAGGCTCAAATAAGAACTTTTTCAAACAATAGAAGCCAATCCGGTTCTCTTCCTCGGCAGGACTGCGGTGTTGTTCTGTTTTAATTTGGTGAGCTTTTTAAATCTTTATAGCTTAAGAATCATTAAGTAGCAGAAATGTTAATTTTGGGATAATCCAATTCTAATTTCTGATGCTCTTTTATGTTCTAGGATTTGTCATGTTTTGTTCAGATTTTTCCTGCCACGTGACCATCCCTGGTAGGAATGACATTTATAAATGCACAGTCCACTGGAGCCTTGTGGCCTCAGGGATGTGGAAAGCATACCAGTCTCACCACCCCGGTTTTATTGCTAACCTTGACTCTATGTTCCTTAAAGTTGTCTTGAGTGAGCAATGAATAAAATCAAAGCAGTTGGAATATTGTCTGAAATTGGGGTCCCACAGTCTTAATTTCATGGACCCTGGCTCCATTTGCACCTCTTCCACCCCCTTTTTGAAGGGTACGTGATGTCTAAAATGGAATTTGTCCTGTAACTTGTATAAGATACCAGTTTATAGGGCACTCCTATGAGTCCTATTTGAAATTATGAGCAAAAGAACAATAAGGTTTTACGAAATGAAAGATTACAAATAAACCTCAAAGCTGCAACATTGCAGGATTTTTTCACATCTTGACACTTGACACTTGAACACTTGAACATGAAATATAAACCACATTAACAAAAGATGGACACTAATAAAGCATTTCACAGCTTGAGGGAGCCACTATGCTCAATAGTGAGACCGTCAAAAAAAAAAAAGTGAAAAATATAAGAAATTCTGAAATTATTGTTGTCTTTTTTGAAATTTGTCAAAACATGTTTTGTGGAAGAGGTGTCTATTTCCGGATATGTCTAAGTTCAGCACCATTAATGACAGCCTAATTACTGAGTGCTGGCTAAGTGTTTTTCTTCACTTCCACCACGGACATTTCATATGTATGTAACAGAAAAAAAAGATGCTGACAAAGAAAAAAGAAATAAAATCAAACAGTGGACTTCATTCACTTGCAAGGTTGACTAAGAGGTTATAATGAGTTGGAAGGGTTTTGACACTGGCAAGAGCAATGTTGCTACTGACTGGCTTGTTAGCGTGTTCCGTGGCTCAAAGACTCGGCAGCTAAGATACGAGGCCAAGATGACATCAATGCTTTTGTTTGGCAATAAACTGCACAGTATCAGACCAGCATGAACACCCTGTGAGAAGAATTTCAAAGGGAATTTTGTGCAGTTGGTGCTGGCAACAAGCTAATGGCTAAATCAGTTCACGCAAGTTAGAAATCTCTCCAACGCTGTAGGAAATGGCACGCATGAGCCAGAAAAGAGGGCATTTTTTTCTGAGCTCATCTGGCAACTCATTAAGCTGCTCTGATAAATGAATAAATTAACCTATAAGATGAATCTTTTAATGATGTTTTGAGATTGCAAAGTAAATTCTGGAGAGTTTTAACCCAGAATTACAGAGTTGTATTGATAGATATGCATAAAATTGCTTTGTGTTGTTGCATCAATCTGAACTGAAAGTAAGACAAAACACATTAAAAAATAAGTCATCAAAATGTGAGTCTCTGAGAAAAGCTGAATGCAGCTCTGACATGATGAAACACCCTCTAGCTGTTGGCCTTGCTTCCTCTGCCCACAAAGAGAATATCAAACCGTAAATCATCTTTTTTAGCAAACCTGTTCTTTTTTCCCCCCTCTCCTTTACTTCACAAAGCACCTCAACACTTGAAAGAAATCTGCCTGCAGTTTCTGCCCATGCTATCTTCTTCTCTGCACTGTTACAGGAAAAAAAGTTGAGGCTAAGTCTAACTTCAGAAAGTGTTTTTAAGTTTGGAACTTCTTACGTCTTTTCATGACTACTGCTGCCTCAAACTCGAGCAAGCTTAAGGAAATGTTACCATACTACAAATGGAATGGCTTTCATGTTGTATTAAATAATTATTTTGACTAATTATCGGATTCAAGAATTATTCTCATAATCCAGGCATTAAACTCCCCCTCCAGGCATTGATTAAACCTCCAAAGCGCATCTGCGTTCACCATAATTACATACTGAAGAGGTTCTTTTTCCCATTAAAGTAATCCTCTTAAAATGACTCAGATGTAATTTTACATCTTTGCCTAAGTTCTATGAACATAAATGTTGCTTACTGATTGATGAACTGCATGATTGATCTGAGAGCTGCATGTTACATTTTCAAACTGGCCTCTGTCATTTAAAAAGGTCTAACAGTGAACTAATGGCACCGTAAGTATTTTTGTGATATGGCCCTTAATTATAAGAGGCTAAATAAATATTTCATATCATAATTATTACCTCTGCTAAGGCGCAGATGTTATGTTTTTGTTTGCGCACGTTTGTTTGTCCTTCTGTCTGTCCTTCTGTCTGCCCTTCTGTCTGTCTGTTTGCAACCTAACTTGAAAAGTAATGGACAGTTTTAGATTACATTTTCTTGAAATGTTCAACATGGTGTACAGAACAACTGATTAGATTTTGGCTCCATGGTTTTTTGTTTTAACGCTAAAACTGCCAACATTCAAATACCCCTTGAAACCACCAGAAGGGGTCATCCTGACACTGATGCAATTCTATTGCATCATGCTTTCGGTGCAGCTACTGTATGTCTGGACTGCCCCACAGGAGAAGCGGTTCTCATCAACCCAAACATAAAAACTACTGGTTATTCCAACCCTTGATATACAATGTCATTTTTTAGCTTTACTTATATCATAGAAACAATATAATTATATGAGCTGTGTTGAAGTGACGGGTGGATATTTTAACTAAAGTAGTTTGGACACATCCACTATTGTCTACAACTGTAAACTGAGCCAATAATGAACAATTTATTAGTCCAGCTTAAAAACTGATGAAGAATCTTACCAATCTTTCTAGTTGTCTATGTTTTCACCATTTTACAAAATTTAGTCTCAGACATTTCAAAACTGAATGTGAAGTGTCAGCTATCTTCAGTGTAGCTGCAGCTCAGTACACCTGAGTACAGTCACTGAATGAAGCTGGGAGTTTGTGTACTCACTAAAAATAACTGGAAATAAGGTACCTTCCTGTAGTCAGAAAATATTGTTTTATGTCTCTGATTCACTGTTTTCCTGACTGGTGCTCTAGCTGCCCCAGTGAGTTCTCAATCTCTCCCCGTACAGACAAGCCTCTTCTGCTTTATTGTTGGACTTTCTCTGCCTTATTGTTGGTGCGACAATAAATCATAGCCAGAGGAAAAAGTCACACCAGTTTATTGTTTTCCAGTTCAGAACTCAAACATGCGCTGAACTGGGTTATTTTGACCTTTGCAAGGTCAGATACAATTCAAAAAAATTGTTTCCATTGTTTCCAATACTTTTCAAGTAATCTATGAACAAGTCTAGCTACCAGGAAGTTGGTTGTTTTATATACGTTTTTATTGATATTCACCTTTTACCTATTTGTATAGTCAAAATGTGAAGCAAAAAATCTTTTTGACTATCCAAACTATGGATTTCCAGCAACTGATTATGCTTGCAATAAATTGTCAGCACTGCTAACCTAAAAAACCAAAGGTCAATAACAGAAACTTTTTCCATATCATTAAAAACTGTCTTTTTATTGTTGTCTAATCACTTTATTAAAACACATCAACAGTGTTTTAATTATCTAAAGAAAGTTATTTAAATTAACTTACTGTAGGTCCACATATAGGCAGTCGTTATATTTGTGCCACCATTTTTACTACAGTATCTCTGCATGGACACACAACTATGTGAAGTGAGAACCCTCTAAACTTTATAACTGCAGTACCAGCTTTTTTCCATAGGTGCTAGAGCACCATGGGAGGCAATAAAAGGCACAAAGATGACCGAACACAAGCTCAAGCAGTGGCCTGTAATGTAGTCATTTTTGCTCCTGAGGCCATAGATCCATTCACAGATGAAAACATGGGATTTTTGGCCACTCATGGCCACCATGAGTTTACAACTGTGCTTGGCTTATGAAATACTTGTCAGACCCATCTTTGCCACTATGTCAGTAATTTTTAAATACTACCTTTAATTTCCTCCACCTATTTTTTCTCTGTGAACTATGAGACCAACATGAGTAGCCTGAAACATTCATATTACCAGACTCAAACTTTGTTAAAAAGCTTTTCTTTGTGGGCCAATAAATATTAGAGTTCTCTATAAATAGCCTCTTTCATCCCACTTAGAATTAAATCCAGTGCTCCTATTGATATATAACTCATAGCTGTCTCGATTTTATAGTTTGTTTACTGCAATTTGAATATTTGGCATTAATGAGCATATCATACTTCAACACTAAATCAATGATTTAAAATCAAAGGCCCTATGTTATGAATGAAATGAAATTAAAAATACTTTATTAATCCCAGAGGGAAATTATCACATTTATCACATTTTGGACTTTTTAACGTTCTTATCATGTATCATGTAAACAGGAACAGAACAAGGCTACTGATGTTTAGTACAGGAGTTCTTCTTGTTTCCTCAAACAATACAGACAGTATTAAATAAGCATTACCTCACTTTGCCTAATAAATAGTGTGTTGCCAGTTCCACCTGGATTCATCCTTATTGATAAGTAACATATCTTAAATACCACAAGTAAATAGAAAAAAGAAGAAGAAGGTTCCTTCATGTGAAACGAAGCAGAGTTGATTTGAAATCTACAGATCAGTGAACTAAGTTGTGTTTTGTCATGATCAACAGACCGGGCTGGTTTACATTCTCTCGGCTCATGCTCTGCTGCTGCTACATGATGCATCTCACACCCCTGTGTGAATCCCACTCCCCTGTGACAAGGCAATTGATCTGTTGTGTGCTCTCACTTGTGTCTGTCTTGAAGTTACATCTCACAGGAGTGATTTTAAGGGTCTGAATGGGAAACTGTCCACCATTTTTTCCACCCTATTATCTTTAGTGAAAGAAGTGTATTGTTAATTCAAATTCTAGCTAACCTTAATGTTAAAAGAACACTTCATAATACACTCATTTTAGGCATTGTTTTTGTTATCCAAGCAGTCATTGATTGTAGAGTTTTAAAAGAATTGGAAAGATGGAAGATAAAATAAAACCTGCCATTACATTGTTTTCTTAAGGCTTTTAAACTCATAAACACTGGTCACTGTTTTTAAAATGTCATTTTACTCTAAACTAAATGGCATGTGTGTCCATTTTCAAACTTTCAGACTTAACAATGAAGCCTTTAGAGATGATTAAACTGACTGTGCCTTTTTACAAACTGTGTGAAGTGGTGCATTAAAACGATCAAATTATTTTGGTCATTTTGTTGAGTTCATATTGTAACAGACATGTAACATGTAACTGTCACATTAAGATTGCAACCATTAAATGGTTCAGTTGAGATCAAAATATTTTATTAGCCTACAGTAGTAGTGACATTTCCATAGGTTCAATGAACATATCAGAAGCTCAATCGATGTAGTGACAACCATTGGTGCCATCATCATGTAAGGGCGCAAGTTGATGGTTGTCCCAATGCTGCAGTTTTCTTCATGCTTCTAACTTGGCTTTCGAAACCTTTCGTGCACTTCAACCAGGTGCACACTTCCTAGAGGATGGTAGGGTATAGTGTGGGTACTTGGAAACGGCCCTGGTTTGTTGTAGCAGGCACTGGGAATCTTTATCTTCCAGTTATTTAATAATATAAACAACACTCGCAGCTGTGCCACGCCAGATGTTTATGTTTATTTCACAAATTTATGTACATATATCTTTACCATTACCTTTTTTAAGTTAAACGAGACACAGTCACTAGGGACTACAGTCTATATTGGAAGACTGAGGTGGGGGTGTAATTGTGTGTGAAAGAAATTATGTTTGTGTCTTTGTATTGTTGTTATATTTGTTGTGTGAATGGTGTTTCAATTCTCTTGTACTGTATGCATACATTGTTTTTCAATATGTAAAGCACTTTGAGTTGCCCAGGCCTGAAAGGTGCTTTATAAATAGATCAAATTTGAATTAAACACTGGAATGTATTCCGCTGTTCAGTAAGCTGTAAAGTATGTATTAGATATGGTGTGATTATGTTTAATCCCGAGTCATATTTGTTGTGCCTTATGAGTGTGTGAACTCAAAGATGCATTACACATGTTCATATAATTTATATCTCACGTGAAAAAAGTCTGTTCCCTTTTGATCACAGCAACATCAAGGCAAAGCCAAAGATTCAGAGTCCAAAGACTCATCTCGGGAGCAAATCTGGAGTTGATGCACTGTAAGCTGTAAGTGATTCTGAGTGTGAGAGTTCAGCTTTAGAGTCATCTGGATAGTTGATCTTTGGCTGTGTGGCACCCTGCCAGGATGTCACTGAGAGTCAGCGGCTTTGTTCTGACAGTCTGGGACAGAGACTGATGGTCAGACTGTCCTCCTAAGCACACACTCAGTTGGTCTGTTCATTAAATGAACAGTTACAGTATCTAAAAAGCAGAGATCCGGGCTTTTCTTCTTTTTTGTAGATAAAAAGTTTGATTAAACAAATACAGTTTTATGTGACTGAAACCAATTTGGAAACCAGTAACATTGTTATTGATATCCAATTAGAGGGTGAGTGGGTGGTAGTGGGCGGAATGTGAAAGGCAGACACTTTTGTGACAATTAATCCTTTTATCCAATTTTTTAGGCAATTATGTGAATTGTTACTGACATGTCAAACAAAATATGAGCCTAAGGTTTGGAGGTATTTGAAAAACACCATTTATATAGTCAGAACAGAATGTTGTACAAAGAATTTCAAGAAGAAATACATCTTACGTGCAACTACATGTCTGAAAAACAAGCTATAATGTACTGGTCACCTATATTAAAACAACAGTGTTTAAAAAAATGAAAGTCCCACTAATTAATATTTCTGTTTAAAGCATAGACTAACTGTGTAATGGGATTGTGTTGTAACACACCATGGATCCATTCAAGACTACAGCACTATCAGCACTTTTGGGGTCTTTCCTTTCATTGCTTTGATTTTGGACCTGCAGCTGTTTCTTCATGCAGAAAGCAATATTAACTGAAAAAGCTTGGTTATGTAATGTATACACTACTCATCAAGCAAAAAAAAAAAGAAAAAAAAGAAAAGGAAAAAAAAAGGGGCAGTGTTGAGAGGCTGAACAGCTGAGGTGGCAAATATTTCCCACAGCAGTGGTGTACTTGTGCCTGAAAACAACTCCAGCTGAAAATTGCTCAATTTCTGCTGTGTAGAACATTTACAGGAATACACCATTTACAGCTTATTGCACCACCCCAAATGGAAAATAACAAATAATCCCGCTTCGACCAAACAATGCTGATGCTTGCAAAACCCTGCATGCCACAGGGATAATCCATGACCACCAGCATTTAAGAAAAGTATTCATTTTATTAATTCAGTATTCATTTTTATGAGATCCAGTAGTTAAATACATCATTTTAGCAAGTTATATGCATCACACCTTTAAGAGCAAGTACTATTGTCTTTGTAATACCATAACTGGTGATGTTGTGTGTGTGCCTGTGCGCCCTCTTGGGAAGTACAAATAGTGGTTTGGTTGATCCTTGAACAGATAATGAAGCATTAATTGAAAGACTTAAAATTACTTGAGGTGTTCAGGTTCATGAACCCTTGGAGAGGTGGAGAGAGTAAGAGAGAGAGAAAGAGACAGAGAGAGAATGCACAAAATTCATCTGTTATTGGCAGTTGGCACCAAAGTAACTACAATAACTGAAGCATTATATTACAAAAATGAGGTATATGAGCTTTACTATACTTAGAAAAATCCACAGAATTTCAGAGGTAATAATTGTTTTTCATCCATCTTCTGAACTGCTTAATCCAAGTGGTGTGCAGGTGTGCTGGAGCCTATGCCAGCTATCAACGGGGAAGAGGCGTGGTACACCCTGGACAGGTCGCCAGTCTGCCGCAGGGCCAACATAGAGAGACAGATAGGGAGAATTTAAAGTGCCCAATTAACCTCACATGCATATCTTCGGACAGTGGGAGGAAGTCAGAGTACCAGGTGAGAACCCACATATACACAGGAAGGCCACAGTGTCAAACCCCTCCTCAGCCAGAATTAGACTCCCCCTGGCTGCTGACTAACTTGGTACTCGAACCCACTCGATCTCACTGTGAGGCCGCAGTGCTAACCACATGCATTCCTTATAGCTCTGAGCACGCAATGACATATAAATCAGAATCTGCTGTCATTTATTGCTGGAATCTTTTGGCGTGTATGGAATATGCTTGGTATTAAGTATTTTACAGTAATGGGCCTGGGGACATTTCTGAGCCTAAATGGTTCCAAATAAACTTCAAGTTGACTTTACAGGAGAGTATATAGATGTGAACTATTGATTTATGACTAAACACACTTTTTCTACCCCTGGAAGAATAGGTCAGTGGACCAATAAGAATAAACAGATCACTCCGCCTGAAGTTTATTGAGCAATGATGCAGAACAATGCATGTGATTAAAATCTATTTCTTCTATTTCAGTATGAGCGGCAGTTTGAGTATTTTGCTGCCAGTGTATTTGTCCAGTATGCAGAAATCCTAAATTAGTGTCACTTTCCACTATTGTTATAATCATTGATCTATTTATTTTTATATCATTTTTTTTTACCCAGTGTTCATTTGCTGACATGATACAGATAACCGGAATATTGAAAAAAAACATAATCATAAGGGAACATTGGCCATGTATTTATATAAATTTATAATTTTTCACATTGAACCAAAAGACATAATCCATAGTGCTTAAGTAGTAGCGTAGGGAGATATTAAAATATTTTGCAACTCTCAAACAACTCTCTGGTTTAAAGAGTGTAGTTCCCGCAGAGATGATGCACAGTCGCATCCCAATGATTCCCTCTTTGTTCAATGTAAGATCCTTCATACGTGTTCAAGGATTTGACCGATGCTTTTTATTGGTTTTATTGATTGTTGATTGATTATTGACTAATATTTCAACTTCAATGGGATTGAAATTCTTTTTGCGTTTGGGTTCCTTTCTCTCCAGATCCTTGCAAGACAGAGCAAACAGCGACGCAAAATCCTCATATAAATACCGCTGTTTGCTCCGCAAATAATAAAAGGAGCAATCTTTATAGATATAGCGCTAATCGTAGAAACATGACCGGAGAAAAACAGCGCAGCAAATATTCAACTGCGCAGCAGTTCTGCGCTCGTCATAAATCAGCACCTTTGACTTTAAGGTTAAAATTGCCCGCAGGCTTTCTTTTTCATCATTAGTGTGCAGATTATCTTGCATATTTAATATCTACTGTACATTAAGTTCATGTTTTGTGGGATGGAAATTATCTGCTGCTTGCTTCATGTTTATTTTTTGGGTTTGATTTTCTTACAGCTCAGGAATTGAAAATCCCTGACTCCACACACGCAGCTGCAGAGACACTGAGTGACCTATGTTCCAGCCTGGACGATAGCAGGGACGAGGCTCCGCCTTGAGACAAAGATCCAAATGAAAGTGTTTGACAGTCAGCTCATCAACTGTATCCCAGTTCATAAATCAGCCATGAAGGCAAGGTCAAGAAAAGATGCACTTCAAAGACTCATTTTAAGCAATGAATTAATGTGCCACGAAGTCACTTTTTCAACTTGTCTTTTTTAGAGCCACAGCCTAAACCACAACCGAAAAGGATTTAGCACTGTGTCTGTAGATGCTGGTAATCTGAAGTAAAGCTCAATGATATTTACAGATATACACCAGGATGCTGGAGGAAAAATTAACCCATTTGTCAAAGTATTAAAAAACATGAGACCGCATTTGTTAATCCGTTAATCTTGGGAGGATTGTGTTTTGTGTTTTGAACTTGAAAAGTAGTTAATCCATGAAAGAGAAATAAAGTGCAACAGAGGAATGAAACAAGAGGAAAAGTTAGCACATCCCTTTAACTGAACTTTCTCTTTTCTTTCGGAATTCCCCAAAACAAAGTCCTCTCATAGAGAGATGGCTGCGGCAGCTACACACACACCGTTTGTCAGTGTGTGACACTTTTACATGGCAATTGAACTAGCTGGAATTGTGATGCCACTTTAAGCTTTCAACGCCGATATTCTCTCAGCATCTCCCTAGAGACTGAATTCCTAATATCAGTGTAGTGTGCATACCTGTGTGTGTACCTCTGAGCAAGTCAGAGGGAGAAGCCGAGGACAGCTTATTACCAGGAGTGCAGAGCAGCAATGCATTTCTGCCATTCCAGTCCTTGGCTAATGAAGTGCATGTCAGGGTGTATGCTTGGGCGGTGGTGTGTTGAGTGTAGTAGTAAGGCTTATACGGTAATGCTCTTTCAAACCGCTGCATTGGAAACTACATATTGACGAGGTCCTTCAAAAGCCTGGGGCAGAACATTTGCAATTATCTGTCGTTTAAGGTCAAACTAAATGAAAAAGCTCTTTTCATCCTAATTTTCAAACTCTTTAATTGTCAAAGAAATGGTTGTTTACATACTGTATATACAAACATGGTCATAACTCATTACTCAAGCTCTGCACTATAGTAACTATAGTAACTATTGTATACATTCCCTTTGGAATGGCAACTGTTCACACCCACCTGGAGCCTTCAGCCCTCATGATCTGCTCCACCTCTGGGGCTGGCGCTTAGGCTGCCAACCTTTGTGTAGGTACAAGCAATCAGATCATTTGAAAATAAGCACATAAAACAAAACGAAACAAAAACAGCTTACAGTATAATGTAATGCTTATTCGACATGGATAAATTACACTGACAAGACTCTAAGATTAGCAGTTTTCTAGACCAGTGTCATGGAATGTACACTGGCAACATAATACAAGTTTCCAAACAAATGGTTTTTAACCTTGTATTTTTGGACTAGCTCCCCAGATCCTTAGACCTCACTTGATTATTTTGTTTTACCTTTGGGGGGATTTGAAGGCCATTGTGTATCAGAAAAGGATACAAAACACAAATCATCTTAGGAAATCTAACACCAGCATCATTCCAAGCAGAACTCCAGCTGTGCTGGACTTGAGAAGTTTTCACTTGAACTTCTGTGGACTGCCAAAGAAACAAACTAAAGTCTATACAAATCAGCGTAATACGATTTAAATCAGTGTTCATTTACAGAAGCTTGATTTGGTTTTTGTTTACCCACATACAATCAACTTATTCAGGTCAACACAACCCCCTCTTTGTATGGTTATTAAGGTCTTAATCAGGTTAATATCTGAATGTTGCTGTGTAGGTGAGCTTAGCCACTGATAAATGACAGCAATCAAAACTGCCATATTACCTCATGTAACACAAACACTTGAGGGATGCTCCATTACTGAAGGAGCCATTAAACGGAGCTCCCAGAACAGGTGACAGCCTAATTTCCGTGCTGTCTTGAATTTGTGTTACACACTTACTGCACATCACTGAGTTTGTATTATCCTGTATTTTTGCCTCCGTCGAGCCCAAACCTGAAAAAAAAAATCCAAAGTTTCCCTGTGTTAAGGTAAAATCCCATCTATCCTGCAAGCAATGACAGAACACAGTCACCCCCCCAGAACAGATAGTGGGCATAAACCAATGTTTACACTACAGTTTACTCTCACACATGGGCAGAGGAGTTACGCAGGGGTGGTCTCTAAAGCGAATGGCTTGCCTCAGGCCTGCCTGAGATAGCGGTGATCCTGAGCTTCCAGGTCTTGGAGGTAGAAAAAGTAAGTGCTTGTGCATACCGGCATGTCTATGTGGAGCTGCGGTGTGTTTTAGCGCTCCGGGGCTAGTTATTCTGTCAGCGCAGACGGGAACTTGAAAATGTCAGGTTGTGTCCCGAAAGTGCACCAAATGTATGCCTGAGATTTTCCAGCAAATAAGTGTGTGCAGCAGAGGTATTAGATGGGAGATGTGGACAAATGTGCCTAATAAGAATAAAGGGGGCTTACTGTTACGTTTAAAAAGAGTAATGTGCACATGAAGGAGCCCACAAAGTCTGCTTGAATTTGATGCAACGATTTTAATGAGGATCCAGCTGCTGGATGTTGTTGGGGAAAGTTATCGAAGCGGACTGGAAGGACCAGATGGATGATGCTTCTGCTGTATCGATGGATGAACAGATGGATGGGAAGACGGATGACAGATGAATGACACACAGATTGTCATAGAGATGAGTGATGGGCTGATGATGGATGGGTATGTTTTTTGCGTCGCATTTGTACTGTAACTACGCTGGCAGATTGTGATGCAACACTGGCTCGCTACACCTGCCGTGCGTGCTGTGCTGACAGCTGCTCATTCACCCATCATTTACATCTGGCACAAGATGCATGAGCCGTATATAACCCCTCATTATTATAAACTTAACTGTGTTACAAGCCAGTTTAACCGAGCGTACCTGCTTGGCTCTAATCAATAATGCTGACAAGGCAGTTTCAGCAGGTGTGTGGCTTGTGTGTTTCTGCATTCAGGTATTAGTAAATGCATTAGAAACGGGAACATCATGATATATTACAGCCCTGCTTCCTGAGATTTTTTTACCCTACCACCAAAGTGACTATTAGTGTATTGATTTGCTAGTTTATATGTCTACAAGATAGTCTACAAGAGAAATGAAACCTTATTTACTATATTACACAGGTAGTGCTGAATTAAAGTGAAAGAAGTCATAGGTCTCCGTAGAAAAAGGAAAAAAAGAAAAAAAAAACAAAAAAAAACACATGGAGCTGATCATATCCGGTAACACTACTTTAGAGATCTTCAGCTGTAAGAGTTAGGATCAAGGTTTCTTACAGGCACTCGTGTCTGGGTTGAGTCATGTTTTACTGAGTCCTAGTGGGATCACGCGGGATTAAAAGTGAAGTGGATCCACAGCTACAGGACAACACTAAGTAAAGGAAACGAGTCAAAGCTGATATTAGCAAGCATGTTAGAGAATGAACATCTGCTATTACAGACGGGA
This sequence comes from Craterocephalus eyresii, assembly GCA_037177035.1. Taxonomy (NCBI): domain Eukaryota; kingdom Metazoa; phylum Chordata; class Actinopteri; order Atheriniformes; family Atherinidae; genus Craterocephalus; species Craterocephalus eyresii. Next base: position 4,105,977 of record JBBBVT010000009.1, on the reverse strand, counting down.
AAAACATCAAAGTCTTCCATCACTGTGACATCAGTGAACTAGAAAGCTAATTCAGACAGGATGAATTATTAGGTTACTGTTAAATAAGTCAAAGTTTTCTATGAGAAAATTAACTTTAAAATGATAAAAACAATATATTGTGCTGACATGACAAAAGAAAAGTTTAATATTGTGTTTGTCTGACTCAAATTGGACTCAAATACAGCAAACATTCAGTTAGACCAGGGTTACTCTTTCTGGTCCTACGAGAGCCGCAATCCAACAGGTTTTTAATGTATTCTGGTTTCATCACACCTGAAGCTAATTTATTGCATCTGTGTGATGACTTATTCATTTGAGTCAGGTGTGTGGAGCCAGAATTCATGAAAAACCTGCTGGATTGTGGCTCTTGTAGGACTGGAATAAGTAACACTGAGTTACAGACTTAAATGGAGTAAAGGTTTAGACTTTGGCTTTCTTCGTAAAGGCAGTAAATGTTACTACAGCTGACTTCCTGATTTGTGACTAAAAAAACTGATCATCAATTCATTGGAACTTACTGTAAAGCACCGCCTTATAATTTAATTTATAATTCTTAGAATTCAAGTTACTTCTAAATCAATGGTTCCAATCGTTTCACCTTGGGGACCCCCTTCACACAAATACCAAAAAGTCAGGAACCCCTGTCCCAACCTGGGAGCTTTCAAAAGTGAGATTCTCACCATAAATACTGTCTCAGTTCTGTCCTTACATGAAGCCACAGTTAAAATTACAAAATATAACCTTTTTCCTTTTTTTTTTATTAAATAGGTGCAATGTTGGGACATTATTCACAATATCTGTTAATGGTCAAGGACCCCCTTTAATTCCCAGACCACCTATTAGGAAATACTGTTTTAAATCATTGTCTGTGTAGTGACTTCTTCCCAGTCCCCCGTGTAGCTTCACAATTCATATGTGATGGAGCTGATTAACGTCCCTTGATGCAGCAGCAGAAGGATGATAGTCCAGTTAAAATGAAAAGACTGAACCACGTGTATGTAACCATCCTGAGAGATGCTATTCTACTCTGTAGCTTTTCCCAATCCCTGGTTCAGGCTGGATCCACGATTTCCTGCCTCTACATGGATCCAGACTTTAAATGCTTGCCCTGGTATGGTTCCACACAGAAAATTTTATAGGCCAGTGGGTATGCAACTTTGGTCTAATGAGATTTCAGTGAAAGGGATATATTTAAAACCATAAGTGTGTCCTGATTACTAGTGTTAACCTGCAGAAAATATGAAGCCCTTGAAAGGATATAAATCTCCAAACTGGGATTAATACAGGTAAATCGTTTACAATATTACAACGTCAATCAGATTTAGTAAGCTACGTGTGCAGTCACATGCCCTGGGGCAGACTGGAAGAAATATCACAGCCAGAAAAATACAAGTTTAAAAAACAAATAAAATGCAAAAACAGAACACACATCCATAAACACTGAAAATATGCAAACACTTCCAAGACCTCCAAAAATTTTATCTTAAATAGTCAACACATCCTTTATGGATGTTTTACTTTTATTACTAATTCTGAAAAAAAAAACTTAGCAACAGACACAGCAAATATTCTCCAACAGTTTTTACTAGAAAGCTTTAAAACTTAGATCGTTATATACCTACAGATTTTAACAGAATTATTTACGTCGTTCTGTATATTATCACCCTTCAGAGAAAGGTGCAAACAAGTGCCATCATCAGACCAAGTCATTTCTCGAAAGGTTACAAACACAACATGCCTGGTGCATTTATAATAATCAGGAGATTTTGCTTCAATTCACATTTCACAACTATTAGCCAACTTTTTTTCCAAGAATATTATTGCAACATTTAATTTCTCTTCAGGGATAAATGAAGCATTGTCTCATTCAGTTACAGTACTAGTGGAGGAAGATGTATTAGCTCAACATAAAAACAGAGTATGAGGATACCCTTAATGCAGCAGATCTTATAATCACAATTAGGGCTTTGTATCTTTCATGATTCTACTGTACACTTAAATACATGGGCTAAGATTCCTTCTTTTAAAGTTCATTTCTGGTCAGTGCTGTCTGATACACTTTTAGCATTGCAGTATCACGTTGCAAGCAAGCTGTAACTCTCAACCACGTTGTTTAATTAGTATTAACTTAAATTTTACCTGGTAAAACAATTAGGAGCACATTCTCATTTATATTGTTGGTCTGGCAAAGAGTAGTATTTGTACTAACATTCAACGTGACATCTCACCAGGTGAGTGGTCCCATCGTGTTTAATACTATCAGTCTTCTTACCTTCTTATAAAATCCAAAGGATCTCCAGGAATGACATTTTATTGTGCACTCAGGTATATAATGTTTGGTACATTCACCCCTGATATGCTTGCAAATGACTTTTGGCTCCTCAAACATTTTACCTGGTAGTATAAAGGTCAAATAAATAAAAATAATAATAAAATCTTGTTAAAATCATACTTTTAAATCAGTCAATCTATCTACCCCTGGCAACATCATATGGACGCTATGTAGCTATGAATGTAAAATTGGGCACTTAACTATACAAATGAGTGAGTTGGGTTCAGAAAAAGCTCAACAGCCTCATCTGGCAGGTTTTTTGCCTTCATTTTGCCTTCTAAGGGCCTTAAATCTGGCAACTGTAAATAGGGGGGTTTCAAGTATGCATGGGAGGATCTTTTAACAATGAAAGCCTGTTGACAGCACATACGTCTCCCTATGATTCCTTATAGCCATCTACATCATAACTTCCTTTGGCGCACTCTTCCCTACCCAATAATCCTCCCCACTTATCTGCTGCTTCCCGTCATATCTCTTTGTTGTCTTAATCATCACTCTTCTCCAGTGAATTCCCTTCTTTTCCTGCATCTTCCTCTTTGCCTCGCCGTGATGTCGGGGCTGTAGCCTGTGGACTTGTTGGAATAAACGCAGCATCCTTCCATCTTTCTTGCCAAAGGTTATTCTCTTATCCCCATTAGACAGCACTCAAGGGAAGGAGGGCAAACAAATGTTCTGCCCGCCCACAGACACCACGAATCATTTGCATGGACACATATGAAAACAAATTAACACTGATACAGTATGCAACTTGTCACCTGAGGCCAGGCAAACCTCGCACTTTTAAATACTTCAAGTTTAATATGAAGCTAATTTTTGTAAACTCCATGCAAAAGATGAAATCCATGTGCTTTCTGTTTGACATTTGTGTGTTTGCCTCAGATGGTTCCCTTAATGTGTTGCTGCTGGGCCTTTAATGAGCTCGTATAGCATTAGTCACCTTTTTTTCAATTTGAGGGTGCAATGAGGCAAAGATAAGAACAAATAAGTGGACATATTAACGTTTGTATGTGCTTTTATGGGGATGTTATTATTACAGTTTATTCTTTCACACAGCTTGAATCCTCCTAGCATGTTTCCTTGTGAATTTTTGTTGAAGTCCTCAGGAATAAGTCTCCAGGCTTCTTGAATGAAAATTCCAAAGCTCCTTTTTGGAAGTCGGCAGCCTTTTATTCCATTTTCTATCAAAATGATCCCACACTTAAAAAAGGTTGAGGTCTGAGCTCTGTGAAGGAATAATCATTCTGTAAGATATTTTTGCACTGATTTTCAGTTCTGAGGCTTTCCTTTTTTTTTTTTTTTTTTTTTTTCGCGTGTTTCTTCCTGGGGATCCTCCGCATCGGGAGCTGCCTCTCTGGTCTGCGGGG
>JBBBVT010000009.1:4089781-4102160 GCA_037177035.1 Craterocephalus eyresii | reverse complement strand
TGTGTGTGTGTGTGTTTGTGTGTGTGTGTGTGTGTGTGTGTGTGTGTGTGTGTGTGTGTGTGTGTGTGTGTGTGTGCCTGATGCATGAATGACTCTTGGCCTGAAAAAGTTTCCCAGTCCGGCTCTGACAGAGTCCACAGCCCTGGCTTAATCCTTGGCTATTAGGCTCACGTCAATCCCTGCTCTCAAAAGGCCTCCACATCCACAAAACATTTTTTAAAAAGTATTATAAGTACTTGGGTTTGACAGCATCAGGGGTACTACAGTAGGGCTAAAAATAAACAGGAACTGTGCATTCAGTGGAAAACTATCAGAGAAGCATCAAACACAGCTCAGGCTAACTTAGTAACTTAGCAGCATCTCTGGTCTCAACTGGATTTTTTGTGATAGTTTGCAAGTAAAGTATAATTTCTTTTTCTCATAGTTTAGTTTCACTGTATGGTTTGTATGATGTAATGCATAATGATTAACATTAGACATTCTGGGAAGACACTTTAACCGTATTCACACAGGAGATGAATATATTAATTTACCATGTTTTCTACAACAGAATTGTGACGTCCTAAATCAGATCCATGTCTGATGTTTTCATTGACCTCAGTCTGTGTGATCACACCATTATTCATCACACTCTTTTGTCATTGACATGAAGAGGATGTCAAAATCTGTACCAGAGGGAAGACCTGTTAAGATGTAAACAAAGGACAAAATGATATATTAAAACTTGGCCACCTCCCATTCCACAGAACTGATCCACACAAGCTGACACATGTAGCATCCCTATTTACTTCCAAAAACACAACTTAATACATGTGTGATGGCAAATCTTCTCTTATGTATGTGGGTCAGGACTGCAGACTGTTCACAATGTTGGACTCTAAATAAGGGGACACTGGATGAAAAAATAGAGAAGACCCGTGCTAGAACATTCTTTTAGGCTTTCTGCTCTTTTTGCCCTTTACTTTTCTAGTTTTCACAGTTCTTTACACACCATGCTGATAGATGCTAAGTTCTCAGCAGGTTTCAGGAATCACTTGTAGGTGCATAAATCTTATTTCTGTTGATGTGCACTGGGATATGTGTTTTCAGTAGATTTAATGTATGCAACTGGAAAAGGTCTGCGACAGACTGGCGACCTGTCCAGGGTGTACCCTGCCTCTCGCCCGTTGATAGCTGGGATAAACTCCAGCACACCCGCGACCCACTTGGATTAAGCGGTTGAGAAAATGGATGGATGGATGGAACTGGAAAAAGGGAATACATTATAATTCTTTTTGACAGGCTACTAGTAATGGTTGTTACATGTTGATGCAAGTCTTTTAGCTGCAAAGTGTCTGAACAAACAACCATGTAAATCATTGCATGTAAACCACAATCTTTATCAAGTAATGTACAAATGCTGCACTACAAGATGTGAATAAAAATGCTGCCAGGTCATACAGAGAATCCCTCAGAAAGCCTAGACGGATTCCAAAATACCACTTTAAATAATTACAAAATATAAGAAACAGGAATGCTAAGATGATAAATGCTGATCAGTCTCAGCCTTTCCTAGGAATATGAGCTTGAGCAAACGTGTGTATACAGTACACTGCCCTACATCATCAAACATCTAACATGAATAACTCTTCAGCTTTGGAATAACTTCATCTTTGTTATATTCTCTGCCTTTTTTCCTGTGGCGTGTGCATCTTACATCAATCAGACTTTACTTTTGCCAAGCTCATGTGAGACTTTGGGACTTTCTTTCACTCTGTACTTCAACACTTCTTTCTTTGTCACACACACACAGACACACACCCACACCCACAACACTCACAAACAGACCAAAAAAAATGAGAGAAAAAATATTAATAATTCACCTCCAGGGTTTATTAGCATTGAGGCTTTGAACATGACAATTATGGTTGCTTTGAAAAAGAATTTAAAAGATTTTCCTCAAAAGGAACAAAACTATCATTTACGAATGTTCTTCTTTTTACAACCCGCGCCCCCCATTAACAAGCAGACTCTTTACATTTCAACACCTTCTTCCCTGCTTCTTAACCCTTTAACTGCCTGCTCATTTGTTGGAGCAGAATTTTAGCTCATGAATCTCAGTAGAAATGTGTGGAAATAAACCTGAGTCCTCATTATCACTTGGTGTAGGTATTATAAGTAAATGAACTATTGTTATTATACTATCATCTGATATGTCAACTGTTTTTTTTTTTTTTTTTAAACATTGACTTTGGTTATCTTTCTTAATGAGATGGAAAAAAAGATTTTTTTTTATTACTGTGTGAGAACATTAGAGGGTTGAGGGCTATACAGACTAAGCCAAGAAATGTCCCAGATGGAGAGTCCAAGCAAGGCTGGCACCATCATTTTTCCCGCCAATTTGTCCATGTCTGAGTGCTGATGAGACTTTTTATGACAGGCTGTTTGCTATTCTTAGATAATCCATTATTTTTATTATCATCACCTTCCTGTTTTCTTCCACAATCAACAAGCGTTACCAGTGACCCATCCCACAAAATCAGCATAGCTGCTTTATAAATGAATTATAACAAACTGTTATAATCAATTATGTGAACATAACATAATTGTTTTTTCCCTTTGTACTGATGCAGTCTTCCTGTTTTTGTTGTTGACTGATATAAATAAAAGTACTGCCTCCTTTTTGGGAAGGAGAGTTATGTCCCTTTGTACAGGCATGGAGGATGGAGCCGGCAGCTTGACGTAGGCTTTGTGATGTTTGAATGCTATTTTTCGCGAGTCGCTTGCATCATGAGGAAACCCAGATGGGTCCTTCTGTTGCAGCAGATTTTTTAAGTCAACGTGGCCTATAAGAGCGCTTAAATAAGCGGATATTCATTATTTCTCCAACCATGCTTGATCCTTCCCCATCACCCTATTTTCTGCCCAGAGTGATTTTCAATTCAGAGGCTCCACTTCCAGGTTATATCGTTTCTTTTCTTCGTAAACCCCCACCCTCCTTCAGGCGTGTGAGGCGTTCTGAAGCTTTGCTTCAATCACAGCTCAACTCAACATGTACCAGATTGAAAATGAAACTCTTCAGAACAGTGTGCGAAGCGTTATCAACATGAGACCAGTGATGACAAAAGGAAGAGGTGACAGAGGGATGTTAAGGGTGTTAGTAGGAGTTTGTTTTTCAATGTCAATCTGTCATTCAGCCATGAAGCTGGGTAAATGATGTATGTGAATGTGTGTGTGTGTGTGTGCGTGTGTGTGTGGGTGTAGGGGCAGTAAGTGAGACTGAAAGACAAAACAGAAAAAAAAGCAAATGTTAGATGAAGAAGGGAATTGAAACAGCTAATTTGAAAGGCAGCTTACAAGTGGGGCTGTCGTCATGTGAGCTACGAATCTTTGAACCAAATATACCCACTTGATCCGACAGAACAGCACAAAGGACAGAAGTCCTGTTGTTGCTGACCGAGTTAACTCCTCTGTAAAAACAGTGGGCTAAATTCCAAACAAATCTGATTGATTCTTTGCATGTGTGTGTGTGTGTGTGAGAGAGAGAGACAGAGAGAGACAGAAAGAGAGAGAAAGAGAGAGAGAGGAGGGGTGGCAGATAGTGTAGGCTGAGCAAGTTCCAGGCACAGATTTGGAATGCATAAGAGGGCCAAATCTCTATTCCCCCTGGAAGGCTTTAGTGAACTGACGGTGTAACAATATGATTACGCAGAGAATACAAAAGTGCTCTTCCAAACACTGTTTACTGAGACTGTTTCCTGGATAAATACATTACTTGCCATTTAGGACTTTCTGGTTTATTTTCAACTAACAGATGGAAACTGTTTGGGGGAGGAAAGGCGCTTTAGAATAGCCACAACCCCCCTAAGTGCAGACTTGCATAAATCTAGATCGAAAAAGGCAATAATAAGGTTTTTACGTTACAAACCAGGAACTGGGCGAGGAGTACTTTTAGCACAAGGGCAGAAGAAAGAGAAAAGAAAAAAGATAGGAAACACCTCAATCTATTGACCCGTCTCCACCCCTATCATGGTGCGGAGCAGCCGAATCAAGAGCTCAAAGATCACAGACTTTTTCCATCTGGTAACAAATCCCACCTGGTGTCATCAATTTGCTGTAACGCACAGATTCAAAAGTAGACAATACTTAGAGGAACACAAGCTTCAGCACGGAGAACAAACTCCACTATCGTATTTAATCTGATCTAGGTAGCAACATGGGTCATACAAAGGTTTCTGGGCAAAGTTAGGTGATGACTTTTTCTATTACCCAGAGATAGCAACACTCCATCTTCAAACACTTTGTAAGGCCAGGCTCTTGTCTTGATGAGACTCTAACTTGTTCTCATTCTCAGAGGAATTTACAAGGCAGAGACATCTCAGAGGTAGCACGCTGGCATTAATACTTTGACATATTAGTGATTCTAGATGCCGTACAGTATGTGCAGCAAGCAGCAGCAGTGAGAATAGTCAACAGATTTCATCACAGCTCAGTTTCTAAGCACACCAAGGGGGTTCCATTTTCTTTTCTTTATTTTCATTCAATAACTCCTAACTTCTGATTGCACTTGTTCGGTCAGGATGAGCAAACATAATGTCTTTTTGAAATTTATTTCCAGCCATATTTTCTTCTGCTTTTTTTTTTTTTTTTTGAATGACTAACACAACTTCCGACCTGCTCAGAACTAGTAAACACCAAACAGTTTTTAGGATTTTAACCCTTGGCATTCCAGTTATTACATAAAAAAATACATGTTGAACGTTTGTCTGTGAAATCCTTTCTGATTAAGATAATGCTGATTTGACTGTTAATTTAAAAAAATACTTGGTGTGTGATGATTTTATGTACATTTTTACCCATAAAAGGTCACCAGAGGATAGAAAATGCATAAACAGAGTATAAAGATGCAGGGGAAAAAAGAAAAAAATGACTAAAGAAGAATAGTTGTATGTAAAGCGCTTTGAATTGTCTTGGACCTGAAAAGCGCTATATAAATAAACTTGCCTTGCCTAGTTATTGCAAGAAATCATGCCAATAGCCATGACCCAGCTGATATGATCCACAACAAAAACTGAAAAAATGCCGTAGAATGGCATAAGGATTCAGTTTAGGAGGTAAAAGCATCCACTTAGATTACAGAAAACACTATCATGGTCAAGTTTCAAACACTCCACTCCACAGCAAGAATACAGCTAAAAATGATGCAGAATGACATTTACCACCCGGCTCTGATGGGTTTTTTTGTAAAATCCTGCTTTCAATATTTGACCTGCATATGAAAGGTGGATGAAATAATAGATTAATTGATTTGATTTATTCCAGACATGTCATAATCATTATCCAAAAGCATAATACTAATCTTCACGATGGTTGGGACATTCCTGGTTCTAAAGTCAAGGATTGCTCTTTAATTAAACCCCCTGTGTCTATCAGCAAAATGTTTCTGTATATCATCTGGTAGTTGTCTGTTCCAGACTTCATACATGAACTGAACAGTTTGAAATTTGACCAGATCTGGGAGTTTTAGGCATGAGTTTCTAAATAATTCATTAGTGTGATCCTGGAAACCTGTCTTATGAACCATCCTGATTGCTCTTCTCTGGATTGCGTACAACACTGACTGAAGATTTGTGGGTGTTTCTTCAAACTTTCATGCAGTAGTTAAAATAAGGCAAATTAAATTAGCAATATAGAACATGTAATGCTTGGATATTCAAGAAATATTTGGCTTTGCTGAGGACTGAAATAATTTTGTGTAGTTTAGCTTGAACTTGGTGATTGTGTGGTTTCCAACAGATCTTGTGGTTGATCATCATCCACAGAAACTCAATTTCTTTAACTCTATCCACATTTGCACCATCTATCACAACTTTTACTTCACTGTTCCCCCTACGCTTCCCAAACAACATAAACTTTGTTTTGTCCAAAAAAATTGGTTTATAATATCAAAGCACTTCTTTTATTTTGTCCAATTCTGAGGTGATTCCTTCAAGAAAATATTTCTTACAGAAAATCTTAGCATCATCAGCAAACAAAATAAACTGGAGTATTTTTGATACAGACATGAGTATATTTAAGGCAGTATCAGTATATTAGGGTCATGGATGACTTATCATAATGAAAGGGTAACCGTGCCTTTAGAGTCTGTAACCTGAGTTGTCATTTTGTCAGAGTCTTCATTGGAGGACAGAACCACCGCGGCCCAGCTGGGCTTCATTCATTCAGAACTAGGGCAGCCAATGTCATGGTGGCAGTTCACATGACTGCACAAAATCAAGGATTACTGTGTAAGGAAACGGCTTAGGAGCTGTTTTTTGAGACATGATGTCTAAGTGTCCAACGCCATTTATTCTCAGCCATACCTGCCTGGAACCAGAAGCTCATACGGAAAAATTAAATCATTTAACAGTCCTGAAAATACATTTTCATGCTGCTCTCTGGTAACAAACAGGCTGAACATGCATGCCACCATGTTTACATGGGAAAGATTTATTGGTTCAAAGAGCTGGGTAATTCCCAAAAATTCCTGTTATTCCTAGTTTGGACAAAAACTCTAAAATCCATGTCTTAAGGTGAAGGGGAAGGTTGCAGGAACTTGCAGTAAATTGATGCGCTTTATACATAAAACTGTGTGGTACTCTATTTTTGACTGTTGTCACTTTATTTGAAATGTTTCACTGTTAATGCAAAAAAGTACAACACTGTATCAAAGAATAGTTATCAATCTGATTTGACTAAATACATTTTGCATCATGAACTTGTTTACTAAACAATACTAGAGCAATTTGGGTTGCTTCTTATTGGTGATCAGGGCGGACGATTAGGCCCCTTAAGGCCAGCTAATGGGTGCAGTTTGCTCAATGTGGCATTGTGGTAATAACTGATAATGCTTCCTTAATGGGCTGATGACATTTCAAGTAGAAAATATGTCCTTGGGTGTTAAAAATGTTTCAGCGACACCACATTAACACTGACTGTATTTTTAGTTGATCATTGTGATTGTGTTATAGGTTATTTTTTCCCCATGTCATTTAAGTTGACATTACAGATACAAAAAACAATGAAAAAAATGAATGCTAAGATTTGTGGCCAATTATTATAATATGAGATGGATAATCTTGTCTAAAATTGCATGCCAACAGAATTCAAAGCACTCTGCTTCCCATTAGGAGGCTTCTTCCCTTCATCCTCACGGTCCTCACTGTTAAAATCTTTCACTGGATGATGTTGTAAATGTCAGTCAACTGAAATAAAGAAGCAAAACTGAATGAGAATTGAATAGAGGTAACAAAAGAAAACTAATTTTACATGGTTTGTTTTTCAATGAAGTTTAAAATTCATTCAATGCAATGAATAATGAAAACTGAGTCAGAGTAAAAGGAAAAAATGTTATTAGAGGTGTGCATGGCGCTGCTTTACAGCTGCAGCTGTTTCTTCATCTATGGGTCACTTCATCAGGTAAACCCCTTCAGTTGCTTGTTGACAGAAATATCAATCAACCAATCACATGGCATGGTTGTTAGTCTGAGTATTTCTGAAACAGTTGATCACTGGGATTTTCACACAACATTCTCTAGGATTTTCAAACAGTCTGAAGAATAGAAAATATTTAGTGAGCAGCGGTCAGAGGTCGCTGACTGGTTAGAGATGATAGAAAGGCAACAGGGAGTCAAATACCCACCGGTTACAACCAAGGTATGCAGAATACCTTCTCTGATCTTTGAAACACCACTCTGGATGCCACTCCTGTCAGAGAAGGACAGGAAACCACAACTACAATTCACACAGACTTACCAAAACTGATGGAAGATGGAGAGACGTTGCCTGGTCTGATGAGCCTCTATTTTAGCTGCAACAGTCATATCATGACTACATGACTGTTGGGGATATTTTCTTGGCACACTTTTGGCCCCCAGGTTCCCTTCCAATTTTCCCTAAGAACCTTTTAACTGTTTAAAAACGGAGGCGGCCGCTAAGGGTCACCAATTAGCTTAATCCCGGTTTAAACCATCATAAAACAAAAACTATAATAGCTAGAGAGATAATTTTTTTAGCTGAAAGCTAAGAATCTCGCCGTTCTAACGAGTCAATTGGTGCGATTTGATGACGTCATCACGTTGCGCTACGTACGATACAAAACAGCTATGCACACCACCAGTTACAGTTACAGTTTTTAAAGGGTTAATGGACCTGCCAGAAAACTGTGGACCCCCATGCATTCTGACTGATTCTTTCCTTTGATTTAACCAAAGTTTGAAACCAAACTTAACCAAAGAAACTTTGTTTCTTTCTTTTATTTTTCAAATTAAGGACAAATCATCTGGACTGTTGCATTTCCCGGGTTGGAAACCATTTCCCTAGAATCTAACCGTTATTTAAAAACGGCGTAAGTTGCTGACAAAGTTCAATCCTTATAATGCAAATGCACCGTGTCACAAAGCTCAGATCATCGCCAACATGATTATGAGTTCACCATCCTCCATGGCCTCCACAGTCACCACATCTCAATCCAATATTCCACCTTTGAGACGTGGTGGATGTGCAGCAACTGTGTGATGGTGTCATGTCAATATGGAGCAAAATCTCTGGAATGTTTCCAACACCTTGTTGAATCTTTGCCACCAATAAGCTAGTACTAGCAGGGGTGTAGCTGGATGCTGAGTGTAATTTGGCCTGTAAGTCCTAACTTTAAGGATGATTACTTTACAGAAAGCTCTATTTCTTATTTCCCACACTGACTTGGTTTATTATTTTGCCTGACATTCCGCGTTCGGCACCTGGTATATAATCATTTTCCATCCACACTGAGTCTAAGTAAATGAAAGAAGATAATGTTTTGCTTGCAGAAGCAACAGAAATGTGCATCCAATGGGAAGCCTCCAGCTTCCATGCCTTTATGACTTAATTGCAGACATAAATTAAGTCCTCAAAAACACATTGCAGGTTCCAGTTGATGCAGACTTCCTCTTTGCTCTGCTGCTCACGCCACTGGCAGGTTTTCTGTATGTGTGTCACACTCACACATACATTAAGTGATGGGGGGATGGAAGGCACGTCCACTAGGCGATGGAAAACAGCTGTTCAATTTCACACTTCCTCTCACTCTCACTCCAGTTACGCTGCCTTTACCTGTGCTCTCTGGATCTACAACCCTTACTCGCTACCGACATATCCGTCCAGACCTTGTTCCTCTAGCTCCCTGCTGAATATACAATGATGCCTTTCAGACAGCAGCGTCTTAGATTTTTTTTACACACTAATCGGCATGCACACACGTAAGCACCAATACAGATTGTACTGACCCAGACCACTGGGCTGAGTCAACAATTTAATTATTTATCACAAGTCTCCAAGAACATGCAGAGAGCTGTCCAGCAGGACTGTGCGAGTTGTCATCGCAATAACAACCACAATGAGTTCTTCTTACTCAGCTAAGCGTTTCTCAACTAACAGGACAAATTGCAGTTCTGTACCACAGGGCTGAACATCATTACTTGTCATCAGTCAGCAGAGCTCTTTTCCCTTCCTCCCAAAAGGGGGGATTGGGGACTGTAACATTTCTTAAGTTTATTCATGAAACCAGTACTGTAAATTGTTCTTCCCTTTTGCAATTTAAATTTAATTTCAATTCTAATTTAAAATAAAAAGCTGTAATTACCTCTAATTACAGGCTCTTTGCCAACCCCTCCTCCTCAGGGCATCAAATACTGCCATTCGACAAAGCCAGTGAAGTTTGTGAGACATGCATATTGTGTCCTTTGGTGTCAGCACGCTGATGTAAGGGCTACAGTATGACGAGCAACCACTGCTTTAAATCCACAAACCAGCCAAAGATTAAGTTGGAATAAATTCTATGATTTTCCTGCTTCTGTGTAAAGAGTGTTTACACAGAAGACACCTATTGTGTTAAAGTTTAATGTACATTGTACAGAAATCCTGCTGGTAAAATGACAGTGACACAAGCTTTTTATCCAGGTTTTCAGAGGCCACATATGTTTATCTTGTCGATCAGTCTTCTTTGTTTAAATTTGACGATAAGTTTTGCTCTCTGCTGCTACAGTCTTAGCATGTCATCATGTTGACAGTAAACATCTTCTTGTCTTGCTAGATAATCTTTACTGTCAACTTGATGACTTAAGCTGCATCTTTATGTGGTAACTGCCAAGTACAAGTTACCACTGGAGTACTACAATAGAGCTGGTCACAAACATAAATAGTTGCTACTGCTAAAACAATGAATAACAGAAGCTATAGAGTCACTCCAAACTCACTAATAATATTTCAATATCTTGAACATGTTTAATTTTAAACTTTCAGGTAATTTCTCTTAGTTTTGGCCTACATACCGTAATCATTTGTAAAGGTGTGCTTTAGAGGCACTTATCGTCATGTTTGTTTTGCCACAATTAATCCAGACTCCGAATCAGACTAGAAGGATAAATATCCCTTCTTTTCATCAACCTGAATTAACTGAAACAGTGACAGTCTGCTGCAGCACAAAGGAAACAGCCTATCCTCCAACTCATTCAGACTCTCCTGCACCTCCATGCTATATGAGAAAAAATCTCTCTAACATCCTCAATACAACCAGGCTTTAAGAGTTAGAATGCCAACAAATACCTGCCAAGCATAAATTTTCTTTCTCTCGTGGATGTAGGGTACATCATTTGCATGAGCCAGGAATAGACAGCCTCTGCCAGGGATTGTACAGCAGATGCTGCTTGCAAGAAGTGCAAAGAAACCCAAATAGATCTAGCATGTGCTCTGGGGCGTACATGTCAGAAGCCCTTATAAGCATGAGGGCATGCAGGCATCCTGCTCACAGTCCTCAAAATTTCTTAACTTTTTCTACTTTGTCCGTCCTTTGTGACTGGGTCAGGAGTTAAAAATGGATAAAGATAAAGGAAAATGATAAGATTAGATGTTCAGGTTTAGATTCTGGAAAATAAATGGTCAGTAGGGCTTTAACCATACTCCCACTCACGATTCGATTCGTATTACGATTTTTGATCCACAATTCAATACACAAAATGATTTATTTTTTATTTGAAAGATGTTTTATTTAAATAACATGACACACAAATTTGGATGTCCAGATTTTATCCACGTAGATCTTGGTTTAGCTTTGCTGCTAACCACAAGCGCTTTCTCAAATTCTCTGGAATGATATTATTCTGAAGAATAGAATAATACATACTATTTGGCTGTTTTAATGATCACTTCCCCAACCACATCCGATTTCCTTTGAATCTCTTCATTCGAACAGCTAAATTTCATATACATTGTAGCAAATTTGCTAGGCAAAAACCAAGTACGTCAGTTTTAATCTGTTTTATCAACATGTACATGAAATCCTTAAAATGTTGTACGAATCCGAAAGCTGTGAAAACCCAAGTGCTTTGTGATATTGACCCTGAGCTTGAGTTGTGAGCTTTGTTGACATTTGTACTTGTATTGTAAATACAGTTCAATTAAAAAAAACAAAAAAAAAAAATTCATCTGACAACTTATGGCATTGTCCCATGATTTTTAATAATACTCCGTGTGTTTCTTGCTGTCTGACTGGGTGGTACAGCCAAAAACACGACTATAAGTTACCATTTTCAATTAAGACATTGATTTACTACAGTGGCCACGTTTACATGGGACTTTTATTTCCTCTTTAAATCGGAATTAACGTTAATTCTGCTTTAAACAGACCATGTAAATACTTAATTCCTAATGCAAATTTAATTCGGAATTAAGGTTAATTCCGAATAAAGTGGCTGGTTTATTCGTCTCTTAATTCCGAATTAGTTAATTCCTCTCTCATTTTCTATCATGTAAACCCTTATTCCACTCGTAGTTAATTCCTGTCGTTCTGCGCATGCTCGCCCCCTCGTCCTGTCGCCATGGCGACCATACACATTGCATCACGTCCGAAGCAAACGGGTTCAAAGCGAGTCTGTTCAGGTGAAAGTGACGTGGCATGCTAGCGGATAACTGCTGCTTAACAACCAGAACCTCAATCAAGCAAAAATGGCTCTTATTACGACATTTCCTTCTGTTGTTGGAAAGAAACAACGCGTTTTTTTACTTCCGGTAGACGTACGTACGTAGGTTACGTCATCCAACCAATCAGAGCCCTTCCCAACCACTGGCTTTAAAGCGGAATTAAGACGTGTTGTCCATGTAAACCGGAATTAATATTTCCATGTATACCCGAGGGAGAAGATTTTAATTCCGAACTAATTAATTCGGAATTATTAATTCGGAATTAAAAAACACCATGTAACCGTGGCCAGTGTCTGATTTGTTTATTTTGCCGGGTGCATCAAAGATAGTGGCCGTGTCTCAATCAGCGCACTTTTATAAGTGCACTGCAATTCAGTGCGTAGTGCGCGCAGTGCACTTCATCTGT
>JBBBVT010000009.1:4052689-4063705 GCA_037177035.1 Craterocephalus eyresii | reverse complement strand
GTTCAAGTATGTTTTCATTAGTGAGGCTACTAGAGAGATAAATGTTTCCAGGAATTTATTGGGATTTTTTTTTAAATAAACTTTTTCTACGTATCATATACATATTTTTCATTCATTCACTCATTTATTTTTTCATTTCATTGCATTCATTCTTTATAACTGAGTTTCAATAAACAAATATATTTAAATTTAAAAAATAATGCATTTAATTTTAAATAATCCCCTTAGTGGCTGCTTACATTTTTATGAGGAAAGCACTATGAATAACTGCCATAATTTACGCTGTGGAATTGGCGCGTCCGTTGACATGGCTGTTGCTTAAAATGAGCCGTTTTCCAAGATTGCTACGAGATTAATCTAGACTAAAGAAATTAATCTATATATATATATATATATATGATATAGATAGATATAGATATAGATAGATATAGATATAAATATATATGGGTTTACTTTTTGGTAAAATGTCTGTATTACTTTAAATGAAACTGGGGACTGACTGAATGAATTCATTAGATTGTAATTTACTTCCTGCATGTGTGTTTTTGCCTATACCATTGTAAGCACATGCACAAAATGCCAGACCGCCACATGTGCAAAGGCAGCAATCCAATTTAAATGCTTATAGTGCCATAAGAGAAACTGTGTTTCTTCTAACAAAAGAACACATTATCACATTATTTACCATATAAATAAATATAAACATGCTGATGGAATACACACACAGTTCCTTCCTTTTCTACAGTCTCAGACCATTGTTTACCCTCATTGTTTCTGCTCTCTTGAATGTAATGCTTTTAAAAGTCACTTCATTGATAAGTCTACTATTTATTAATTTAATCGTCACTTGTGAGACAAGGAGAGAGAGAGAGAAAAAAAAGAAGGAAAACTTACACTAACTTAATGACTTCTACTTTTGCAGGCAAGGTGTTTTCAATTCATTCTCTGATACGCTGTACAAGGAGGATTGATGAGCCAATACCAAATACACCCGGCAAACAGGACACATTTCAGTTTGCAACATATAGGAAATACTATTTTACTGGTGAATTACGGTTGGATCTCAAGTTTCCACAACTGCTGTGTGAAATATGCATTAAGTCTGGCACTGCTCTTCCACTGCAGAGGATGCACTCTGAAGTGCATCTTCAAACTCTGCATATTAGGCGAATGTTAGATATGCCTTCATCTATGGTCAGGTGTACTCTTGAGGCATTCCTCCACCTCCTTTTTCTGATGTGCATTAGCCCATTCCTATTTACTCTGCAGCTCCTGAGAGACTGTGATAAAACATCGTCCTAATCCCTCAAGTGCCTCTAAGATCCAAAACCCTGTTTTCTGTGGATGTATCAAGTCAGTAAAACTGTGTCCATGTGTTTAGGCGTGTGAACCAAAGGGTATTTACCAGACTCTCCTAAGTGCACACATACTAATAGCCGGAGCAAAGGCGTCTCATTGAATGAGCAGAGATTTCTTTTCGTTCTTTCCTCTCCAGTTTCTGTGTGATAAGCCCTTCACCCCCCTCCCTGCTTCCATCCTCTTCCCCTAATACATTATACATGGAACACTCACTCACCAGTTGCAATCTGAGGGACTCAGATTTAAAATTCACAGCTGGTGAGCCAGAGCGAAAAGGTGCATGGCTCTCCTGTCCCAGTCCTTCCCATGATGGGAATATTTCCTAGCTATTAGCAAGACATCTGAGATCATAATGCAAGCTTGCAAGCTAGGATATAACTATACAGTATGTGCTTAAAAACTTTTGAGGATTGTTTCTTTGCAAAGTTGGCAAGACTTGAATATGTGACTGCGACACAAAAGCTTTTTCTTATATTGATGATTGCCTGAGGATGTAATTTATCAGTCAGCTGATGACAACATATCCAGGCATACGGAAGGTCAAAGGTGAAACTGATGGCCCAGGCATGTAAAACTATGAATGTGGGAGAGTATTCAAGACTTTGTAAAGCATCCTTTTAGGGAATTATTTTATTAATTTAAAAAGCTTCCCTCCTAGCTGTCACATTTGCTGAAACTAACATGCAGTTATCTGCGACTGACACATGAGCCTGTGTGGCAAGCGATCACCATCCATCCGTGTGAAGCAAGGCATTTACACTTTAATATAGTCCTATTTAGGGCTGGGGGATATGACCTCAAATCTATATTGCGGTGTAATCCAAAGCATGTGTCGTTACGATACATAGTGTGATAATAAACAAAGTTTATCTTAACACTGAAAGCACTGCTAACGGTCTTTTGACCGCCAGTCACGTTCTCATACTAATTAGTGTATTAAAAACTAAACGGCTGAACCTAATATTTTAGGACTTTTATTAGATAGTTATTGTTTATAGTTTTACCTGCTTACTTATTTGGTAAAGTAAACACATCAATATTTGTGGGCAGTTTAAAACGTCTAAGTCGCCACAGAGCTGCTCAGGGAGACATTTTCTCAGCCGAACTGTCACATATCAGAAGGCTACGAAGTTGTAAATGATGCCACCCTACTCTGCTTCTGATTGGCTATAAGATTAAAAAAAACCTGTGTACTGATAGGATGCTGGTTCCTGTCATTCATAGCAGCCTCTGCTCATGTGCTGCTGCTTGCTTCAGACAGCAGGCAGGTGACTGTCACACCGCTGAGACACTGTGGTATGAAGAGAGACAGCACAAACTGATGAACGTGACAAGTTTTTATCCAGGGACCACTTAGCTTTTAGGAGAACTTAGCTTTTTTTTAACCTGGGGTCTGTTTACATCTTCCCTGTCATACAACATGAGTGATGGAGAAAGGAGCATTCAAGATCGCTCCAACATTTAGCCGGGCAGGCAGCTAGCAGCCCAGCTCATGGTAAGTATCGGGCAACTGCTCACGGTCTAAGTTCGCCCTAAAAACATGCTTTTTTTCCACACAACATACTAGAGAGGAGAAATGAACAAAAGTATCTGTATTACCAATACAATCGTTTATTGTCAGGTAGGGGAATCTCCCACCGGTGATTAGACGCAAGTTATTTCGCGTTTCCCGGATAATCCCGTGAGATTTGGATTTGGCTAATTACTAGAGCGATCTTGAAAATTCCTTTCTCCATCACTCACGTGTATGAAAGGAAAGATGAAAACAGACCCCAGGTCAAAAAAAATTCTGCTTTAACATCAGAGCAAACTACTATTCTTTACAAGGCAAAATTCTTCTAGTGGTCTCATGCATCTATCCAACCTATTGTGTGAAGCACTTGTATGTTATTTTCAAACTTGAACAAGTTAGTGAAATATTAATTTCATTTTGATGTTGAAATTTAAATGTTGAAACTCAAAGAAACCTCAAAGAAAAGGAAACAATTGTAGAGATCACTGGAGTTTAACTATGAAACCTTTGCGTCACTTTCTTTGATATTTCTTAAACTCGACAGATTTATTCAACTTCAAATCTATTTTCCAACAAGCTCCCTGTTGATAATTAAAGTAAAATGGCAAAACATTCAGAGCAAAAATCTTAACAATTTACAGCTTTCATCCTGCCTTACAAAAGGACAAGGAAACATAAAAACACAGGTCCGCCGATGTCAAGATTAATTGCCCACAATAACTTTCATGTAGCTTCATCAGTCAAGTAGCTGAAATTAATTAATTCCATCTGTCCGCTATCGAAAGTGGTTTACATATTTGATATGTGGGCTTCAGGAGCACAGCCGAGGCCCAGGAGAGAGTCAGGCTCGACAAGCCTCAGCTCCACATGGCTGCATTTAATTAGGAGGGATGCTGGAGAGGATGAGGGGGTGGTGCTTATGTTAACTGATTTCCCTCTTTAATCAGCGCTGATCTCAAGTCATTTTCGCAGCACAATGCCGGCTTGTTCGTGAAGTCAAATTAATAAGTGAGGCATATAGTGTTGGCTCAGCCTGGCATTAAATGACGCTGGAGTCCAATCTCCTCCCGTCTCTTTTTGTAAGTTATTTTATCCTCTCTTCTGGAGGCAGGGAAGCTCCCACTAAGAACTGGGGAAAGACTGGGATACGGCCAGCATGTTCAGGAATGTAAGAGAGAATTTATCACTTTCACACTCACACAAAATTAAGTTTTGCAAATATGAGTATATCTTTACCTGCTGTCCTGCATTATGTATGATGGAGAGAATGAAAGCAACCGGTCTCATCAACATTCTTTGAAATGGATGTATGTGTATAAGACAGAAACCATGGAGAGAGAGAACATCTCCTCAAAATTAGAGGTAGTTTTCCAAGAGTATTTTGTAACTATTAGCATTACGGTGAATGATAGCTTGATTGTAATATACTGAAAGCTGGTCCTTTCCCTTTATGGAAAAGTTAAATTGAATTGGACAGCATAAGGAGATGAAATGAAGTGGAGACAGTGAGGCGGCAGCCGTTTAAAAAAGACATATGGCCAAAGTAAAATTTAGGCTCCCGCCATTAGATTGGCTAGCTTTTTTTTTTCCTTTACCAGGTTTCTCTGATAGGGGTCCCACACAACACACAAGCTGTTTCTCTGTGTGTGGATGTAAAAGAACAAAAGCGTTCCTTTGGCCTTGAGATGAAAATAAAATGTATAATGCTATTGTTGGTCAGGTCAGGTCAGGCTGGCAACGTGGACCATAGAAAAGTGTTGCTTGCCAGAGACAGAGCTGCAGCCAGATTTGCAGGTTTGGATGTAGAAGGAAGAGGAAATAATGGCCGTGGGAAGTGTGTGTGAACGACAAAGACAAAAATCAAAGGTGCCATTTGAACAAGTGTCGCAGGGTGATCAGCCAGGTTAAATGAGGCAGAGAGTGGGAGGCATGTGACACATCTTAAGTAATGGTGCGTGCATATGGGTGTGTCTCTGTATTCGCATGTATTCACTCACAGTAATTCATGTTGCAGTACGGAGCACTACCTCAAAGAATTACCAACATGGACCAACATAAAAATCAAGTGTTCTGATGATGGATGGAGTGATTTATTTTGGTGCCTGTCCTGATCACTACAGTCTTATATAGATTAACAAAAGTGTGTGTTGGCCTTTTGTGGCTTATGTACTGATAATACACTCTTATGATGTTATGTCCATAAGCCTCTCACCTTAACAATTTAAACATTGTTTAAATAATTTCTGTCTGATCAAACTACTTGATAAAATAATAAAACTTTATACAAACCCATTGTACCTTTTTTTTCAAACCAAAGCTTTTTAGAATTTGTGGTACCTTGGACACTAAATATGAGCATAGAAAGTCTGCTAAACCCTCTTGCAGGGTAACTTAAAGCTCGTAATTTTTGGCTTGTAAAAGCAATTTGCCAATTAAAGAGGATCTTCTGCTCCTTTGTGTGTCTTTTCAAGTGTGAATACAGGTTGAAAATAATAAACTCTTTATTTGCGGATTATTTGTTTTTGTTTTTCTCTGCTGTGACAAAGGAATACCTTCACTTGTCAAAATGTGCTTTGTGCTTTTGCCAGACTGGTCCCTTAGCAGTTGCTGCCTGGCACAACAACAGAAAGCCTAATTCTTTAACATTTTAGAGGTAATTCTTTTGTTTGTTTATTTTAAGTCTTTGTACTCAACACTATATGTATTTCAATTTTAGTAATGAACAGTCAGAATGATCTTACATGCAGTATATACTAAAGTTTGAGTACTAAGATTATATTTCCAACTAGATTTTTAAGTGTCCAATGAGACTTCTTTCGCGATGGACATTGATTTGATATTGGCATATTATTGGGAATACTACTCGTATCTTTCCTCTGGAATAACCCCTTTCCCGTTTTTTCTTTCTGGCCCTCCTCAGATTCAGTTTATATGTTCTTATTCATTTCAGCCATGACTATCTTTCAACTGAAAATAAATAAATAAAACCTAAGTTTTTGTAACCCCTCTCTGTCATGACTGGTCACTTATAGCGAGGAGAAGACATCCTGATGAGATGGAGGGGGGACAGATGTTGATGTAGAAACTGTCCTTAATACATCACCGTCATCATTACTGTTTCCGATATATCTATATTTATATAGAAAGTAATTTCCAAATGGTGGTTAAAACTAATTAGTACAATTAAAAATGAAAATCTAATAGCAAACTCAACATTCATAAACTCTAAATCCATTTTTGAATGAAATAACATCCATAAATAAATCAACCTTGCCTTGTGGTCTCCTTGTGAGCTCTATGTACCCCAGTTAATAACCTAGGATTACTATTTAATATGGAAAGATTTAAAAGGATGATGATGAGTTATTTTTGCACTGCACAGCCACATAATATGTCAATGTGCATATAACAAGCACTTTAACCTTTTTGATGAAAAGAAATGGCAGGCTTCTATTTGTGAAACTTCAAAACTAGATCTCAAGATATGAACAAAATAAACATTCATGGTCGAAGAAAGAACGAAAGAAAGAAAGACAGAAAGACAGAAAGCAAGAGAAAGAAAGAAAGAAAGAAAGAAAGACCGTTAATGTAAAAATATTGTTAATGCTCTTTATAAATGTCACTGCTATTAATTTTAATTTATATGCAATGAAAAAACAACAACAAATAAATAAAGATAAACAGCTGTAATAAAACATGACAGGAAAAAAGGCATGCTTTTAGTTTAGAGGTTATTTTTAAGGCCAAACATGGTGAGTTGTGCTGAATATTAATCTAGTTTTATTATCAAATTCAAAAGACTAAGTATTGGTGTAAGTGACAAAGACTGGAATCCGTTGACTCAAAGAAGCAACAGAAAGTGACACTACACACTTTGATCTCACAATGCACACCCTGAATGAACGAATAAGCATGTAATGCAATATCCACCCAAGGCAAGTGCCTATGAGTGTTTGCTGAAGGTCATATAAGAGCCTCCATCCCTGCAAATCCCCCTGGTGCTTCTCAAATACTCCAAAAAACCCCAGCATTCCATGCACACATTGCCAAAACCATGTCTATGTTGATGCTGACAACACAACAGGCCCTAATCCTTCTACCTGTGACTTTCTACAAACAGGATTAGTCCCAGTTTCCCCACTAAATTCCCCCTGAAATACTGGTAAAACCGGGGGGCTGTTGACTGATCCAAGAACTGCAGCCCTAAATATCTGTTTCACGACCCAAATATGCAGCTGCTCTTATCTAAATGAAAAGCTCTGGCCTGGATGTGAAACACATCCATTACAGACTCAGCAGGAGAAAACGTGCATGACCAGGACGCTCGCCAGTCAGTCCAAAACAGAGAAAAGAAACAAGCTTGCTCAACCACTCCCTTTCAGCACACTCAGGACAAACATCTCAGCCATAAAGCAGCATCAGCGTGAAGTTTGGACCATGAATAATATCAGAGGCAGAGGACCAGAACAGTTATTAATCTTGATATTCTGAAACACATTTAAGGTTTATGAGCTGAGTAGTCAGCATATCTGCACGTATCAGTGCAAGCAGTTATAAGACGGCCGTGCTTAATAAAATGTTTTGTGTAGGGAGAGAAATGTTAGGGTAACACTGCTGCGCCAACATTTTCTATCAGATTGTTTTATATTCTTTAAGTAAATAAGGCAAAATGAGTCAGTAATATTTAGGATATAGTGACTCACATGAGTCATTGCTGATAATAACACAAACCTAATGGCCCTTATATCAACAGCCACTCATCCAAGCTGTTTGTTGATTAGTCACATAAGCAATGTAAGTAGTCATAAATTGTGGCCATGATAGCAAATGAAAATAGTTGTCCTGGCTGTTATCATGATTATAAGAATAAATGGAAAAACATGTCTTAAAGCAGACTACTGTTCCAAAAATGAAAACCAAGCATTTAATTATTTTCATATCAATGTTACAAAGAAATAATAGAGTGTTTGTCTCTATAGATCCCCAGATAAATAAAAACAGAAATGTTTACAGTTACACCTACCCTGTAATGGCTCAGATTAGAGCTGACATCCACATACAAAGACATTTTATTGGCAACACATAAAGAAATGCATTCATGGAAAACAAAAAAAAAACTCATTTGAAAAAGCATGTGAGGATCATAAACATGGACAGATCAGCAGGTAAGATGGGAAAAGTAGCTGTAAAATGCCAACCAGTAATTCACACGGGGATCACTCCAAACCCCATTTTTTATAAGTCTTGCTCCAAAAAGGTTGCTGACTTTCTGTGTAATTTCCACGCTAAAATTACTTTTTTCCTTTTTGGCCAGTAGTGTTGACATAAGTCACTACATTAAGCTAGCGAGAACAGATTACACTTTAATTGCACAATTAGCTAACAAACAGATTTCGAATGGTCATGTTTCCCATTTTAATGACAAGACTTTGTATAAATGTGTCACTCCTGACATTTTCTGATATGGCAATCAAAGTTCATTTAAAGGTAGCGTTCGCATTTTACCTTCTGGTCCCAGTATGGAGAGTAAAATGCAAAACCCAAAGATTGAAAAGAAGATGGTTATGTAATGGTAGCCAGAGATCTGACTGATTTATTCATTCATTTATTCATCAACACTGTTTTCTGTCATTAGCATCCAGTAGTACATTAGCTAGTAATCTAATATTTATTGAGAAGTTGCTGAGTGATCTAAATGTCTCTGATAATTAAACAAATATATAAATGATGAACAGGACATGAAGTGGATATTTTCTCTCTATAATCTGTTGTCTTCTAAATCCATTTGCTTCTCCTGCTTTCCACCACACTGCAAGCACATCAACCTCTTTAAGACATTGGAAAGAGTCGCAGAACACAGAAGAACAGTGCTTGTAGTGGAATAATGAAGTCTCTTTCCTGTTGCTGTGAAAGGTCACAAGCGTTTCCTACCATTAACAAGAAGCGACACTATTTCTAACAAAACTTGATAGGCAAGGGAAATTACAGCAGCACAGTGCTGAGAGACACCATCTAATCTGCTCCACTTTCTCCCCAGGTTTTCTACTAAGTCTATTGGTTTTGGGAGATAAACACTTTGACTGATTTTGAAAATCCCATCTGTGAGTGAGTTGGAGGGACTGAGGATGGATGGAGCATGACGCTTCAGACTTGTAGCTGTCCAATGGGTTTATTAGGTCTGTGCCTTGGAAGAAACATTTGAGAGGCAGGCAACTGAAGTGATAGCTTGTCACACATCAAGCGGCAAACCCTTCACTAGGCTTTTTTGAAAACCACCCTTTGGTCTAAAAGACACATCGGCGATCATGAAGTGGATCCAGTGTGTGCTTATGTGAGTCTGCATGCATGTGCATGTCTGTCTTTGCGAATGTGCAGGAGTGATGGCAGCAGGCACGGTTGATTATAGTGAAATTCAAGAGCTAAAATTGCTCCGTGATCTGCAGGCTGTGACAGAAATTTCTTTCTTTCTTTCTTTTTTTTTTTTTTTTCAAAATCTGAGTTGTTTTCAGTAGCATATGAATATTCAATGAGACCCAGGAGTGCACATGCTGATTATGCAAATCCAAGTTCGGTGTCAGTCTTTAACTGTATGTTCATGTCAGTGATACAAACTTTGATTCATATTTAGGTTCATTTCTGCTAAATGGTCTTTGAGGACACATTTTCATCATACACACACACTCACACAAAAGATGGAGGGCTTTTCTTACCTGAAGCAAGTAGTTTTTCATCACATTTATGAGGAAGACAGATGCACAGGATGCCACCCAAAAGACCACATAAGGGAAAAGAACAACAGAGAAATCTTTGTTAGATAGGATGGAAATTAAGTCTGTGTGATAATTACAATAAAAACGCAATCAAAAATAGTTTTTGCCTCACTAAAGTTTTAGTGATATGCATTCCCTCACCACTCTAAAGGGCTCAGCCAGTACCCCATCCCTGATATAATCCCTTAGAAACCGTTTTATCAATATCAAAATATTCTACTTAGCACTATAATCATAATCATAATCTCGGAAACTCAACAGCTCTGGTACCAGAAAAGAAAAAAAGACAAAAGAAATATTCTATTATGTGAGTTTAGGTGAAAAATGAAATGGGAAAAATGATCCTGTATTATTCTATACTAAAGAAAGAAATAAGACACAATGACACTTCAACAAAGAGACTTTAATATCTTGTACAATGGCTCATGTTATAAACTTCTGATGTATAAAGTGCAGTTAGTTGTGATGCTTTTGCAGATCTCAGTATCTTGATACTAACTTTTCTGCAAAAAGAGACTCTTTAATGTGTTCTGGCATGCTTCTAGAAATAGCAACATGAGATTTCTCAGTCTATGTGTAACAATATCATGAAGCTTCCACATGAGCAAAATAATAATGCACCATAAAAAATGGATGACAGAAAATGATAAATATAAAGTGAGAAAAATGTAACTTTGAAAAAAAAGGTTGGAAAAGTTTTTCCCCATAAACAGTACAGTATTAATTTAGACTATTTTAGTGCACAAAGGGCAGAAACATAACCCTGCACTGGATGCCCATGTTCTTTGATCCTCTTCATGGTGCTACATTAAAAAATCATCCTCAGTTTTAGCTGATGCACCACTTTAGAGAGGGATGGTGGTGAAAGGTCTTTGTCAAGCACTATTGTACACAGTTAACTTCATAAATGCCACTTAAAATTTCAAGATACAAAAAATAATAAAATAAACAAAAGGCTTATTTTAACCTTGGCAAGATGCAGCTTGGATTTCTCTGGGCTCATCCTGAAACCACCATCACACAACAAAACCATGTCCTCTGGTCAGATCAATTACTATTCCTGCCTTTTAATGGAATAAATGCAAATGCCAAATGCTCCAGACAAAAGATGACGAGGACCATCCAGTGTAAAAATATAATAGACACCTTAATGACATGTTCCCCCTCCCCCTAATTAGTTTATTTTATGATACGCACGTTAGTTACTAATTTCGTGTGAATAACATTTTTTGACTCCAGATGTTTTCAGTTGTCTTTGTGACGTAATTGTCCTTTCCGTGTAAGAGGGGGCATGTAAATGTAGCTCTTTTTCTGACACGTGGTGCAAGAGGAAGCAGGAAACTTGAAAGCAGAGTCCCTCTCAGTGAGAGCATG
>JBBBVT010000009.1:4010445-4028369 GCA_037177035.1 Craterocephalus eyresii | reverse complement strand
TTAAGCACCTTGAATTGTCATGTACATGAAATGTGCTATACAAATAAACTTGCCTTGCCTTGCCTTGCCTTCCCTTTACATAAAACATTAGAGGCATTACAGCAGGGTGCAGGAGAAGCATTAAGAAGTATTTAAGACAGAATTTGGAATAAATGAAATGACAGAATAATAAACAAAAAAAGAAAGGAACCCCTCAGAGGAAATACGATAAACTGAAAGTTGTTTTCATAAAAGGTGGCAAAAAGAAGTTTTAACCACGATTTAAAACTGCTTTCAGCAGACCAGCAGGTTTCATGGAGTTTGTTCCTCATGTGAGCAGCATTAAAATGGAACTGCGTTTACTTCTGACTCTGGAAAGAGAAAGTAGACCTGACCCTGATGACCTGATGGATCAGATTGTTTCATAATGAACCAGAAGTTCTTGAATGTATTTCGGCCCAAAACCATTCAGTACTTTATAAACTAACAGCAGGATTTTAAAGGGAATTCTTTGACAAACAGGAAGACAGTGTAAAGATGTAAGGACTGGTGTTTTATGATCCACTTCCTTGGATTTTGATTAGCTTTTTAGTATTAACATTATTTAACAGTTACACTCAGCTGTGAAGTCATGAGTGAACTCATCACAGACTAGTTTGTCATGATTGAAATGCTAAAACAAAAAAACAGGGGATACAAAACAGTCCAACTTTTGAAATGTCCTGATAAAGTGAATAAAGACTTTTTTTCATTTTACTGAGAGGAGTCACTTTAAAGATCCTTCAAGCTCAGATCTCAGATAGCATGTTGATGTTAATAAAGCCATTTAAGTTATATTACCACTCATAAATAACTATAATGTAGATTCTGCTTGTTTGGCTCTGTGATGCACCTTAAGTTCTTAGCATCTTCAAATCCCTGTGAGAGTCTAAAACCAGGACTTCTGTCTCATTTTCCAGTCTGACATGCATGCCCTGCTGTTGAGTGTGCTTAACTGAACAGGAAAAAGGTTGAGAAATAGGGAGCTAACATCAAACTGTTTAGTTTTTACTGCAAGGAAAAAAATTACACACCTATTCTTAACACTGGAACCGCCGCCAGCGATCTTTTGACCGTCAGTCATGTTTTCATGCTAATTAGTGTATTAAAAACTAAATGACTGAACCTAATATTTTAGGGCTTTTATTAGATAGTTGTTGTCTATAGTGTTACCTGCTTACTTATGAATAATATCCAAGGACACTTTATTTCGCAGTATAAACCATTAATTGACTTATCTATGGAAGATTTATTTTAACAAACTAGTTAGCGTAATAGCACTTTGTAATTCAGAACATAGGTTGGCCTGGGTCCGGACTGATGTGTCTCGGACTGATGTGTCTCGGACTGATGTGTCTCGGACCGTTTTCCAGACTTTCATGATCCCTGATTTACACATTATCAGTATTATTATGTTTACCTGCCGATATAATTTGTCAATATTCAATTATGCAGCAGCTGTGTCAGCCCAAACCGTGAATAACTTATGTAGTGGTCAAATGACCACTGGCGGCGCTCCTCGGGATGTTTAGAACATTAGCTGCTAGTGTTAAGGGCCACAGGTTGCATCTAGTAGTTGATAAGAGAAGCCGTCTGTATTCCAAATTCGTGTCTTTGTTAGAATAAAGAGCAGTTTGTATTTAATGTGATAATCCCCCATCTCATATAGAAATTGGGTAGACGCTGGAATTCAAAACATTAAATTGCAAACCAATACCCAATCATCGTCAGAATATCACAATTTTCTTTTTTTCGTATTTTGTTCAAGCCTAGTTGAAATACTGAACAACTTTTCAATACTTAGGAAAGCAGAGAACAGGCGGAACCAAGCTGACTCCTGTTAGGGGCCATTAACTATTGATAACATTTGTATTGATCAGAAAGGTAACTGTCTCAGAGTTTCTAAAACAATCTCGAGGGAAACTGGAGGATAAAGAATTCAATGACTTCTGTGGACTATGGTGATCATTAGTTGTATTGCACTAGAGACGTCACAGCATGGACTTAATTAAGCTCACATTCTAAGAGAAACAAATTTACTTTTAGATTTTTTGCTTTCCAGGCTGCCAAAGATTATTAGCTGATTAGTTCATTTGGGGCAAACTTCTCTTTAATCAGTTCAATTTCAGTTGAAATGATGATTAATCAAACGATCGAGGATTTTTTCAACTTTTGAGGAAGACCATTTACTTTTTCTGTTTTTCTGGAGACTATGAACTGCAAAGCACAAACTGTGCTGAGCTTTCTATTCATGTGGAAGAACAGATGAATAAAAAGAAGAAAACTTTTCTTGCTAGAGGCCACAGCAGATTTGTACTGGATGAAGATGAGGATGTGTGGTACCGCTGTGAGTATTATCAATGACGTATTGTCACTTCTGCCGTCAGCAGAAGTCCCAAAGGTCTGGTATGTAAATGACTACTGGAGGTGCTTTTCATGCTGTACCTATAATAAGGACTCGACATAAGCAAGCACATCACAGCTGCCAACTATTTTCAACAAGTATGCAATGAGATCACATCAGTTGATTAACAGTTTCTTAAGGTAACATACATATTTTATCTACTCTGTCATGTTCTCAGGAGATATAATGACAACATGGGGCTCAAGCTTGCCCACTTACTTGTCATGTCTTATTTTTCTTGCCCAAGTTTCTTTGCAATGTAGGAAGAAAAAAAGTGCTCTGCAGCCCCTGTCATTGCTCTTACAGCTGACCTGATGTTTATCAAGGGAAGCCATGCATCCCCTGTGGCGAGCAGGATCCAGCATGTGCACAGACTTACAATATAGTTACGCCTAACCCTAACCATATATGACTGCTCCCAGCTGGACAGATAAAAATGTCTGTCCCTACGACAAGACTTTAACTCTTCTACCACCAACTCCATGCAAGTGAGGAGCATTGCATTCGTTGAAAAGCAGCATTAGCAATGCCACATGGCTTAAAAGTCAAGATTTATGGCAAGAACTTTACTACTGGTGTCGACATAAACCTAATTTTAAAAATAGTCAATCACTGTATGATGATCAAGTGTCAAAGACACTTACTGTACATTTTCTGTCATATCCTAGATGTGTGAAATAGCTCACTCTCTTAATAATGTGAGGAAACCCAAGAATCCTTCAAACTGCAGCACAGGTTGGTGTGAGGAGTCAGTCTGCTGTTTGTGCTGGAAGGAGGAGATTCGTTTTCTACTTTGAAACAACAAATAGTTGGCTGTTCGGCAAACATTAAGGTATCAGAAAACACAGATGGTTACTTTTAATAAGCATGACTTTCCTATTAGATTACCTCTTCCTCCAAACCAAGGACATAATTCAAATCTGCTAACATATGACAACAGTTTCACCAGTTACTATTAGTTTATTTCATTGTCTCCGAGTAAACATTTGCTATTGACGATTATTAGACATTCCTTTTTTAGTAATCATGAAATAAATAATCACTTTAGCCTTGCAACCAAAGCAGATGACATAGCTGTATTATGTATGGTAATTAATGAACTAGCAGTAGCTAGCTACTATCCAAATGGTACCACACAAAGCAAAAATCAAACTTCTTTGAATTTTGTGAAAATTTTGCTCCTAATTTAATATGATAACCGATATCAAGGTACATATCCTTTTTTCTTTTACATTTGGCCTTATTATCAGCAGATTTAAATGATTGCACATGCATAAAAACCTTGATAACTTTTGTGTTTCCAGAGTGTTGACTAATAACAGTGCTTCCTGTATTTGCAGCACTTTTCTCCTTTGCATTATGTTTTATTTGCAGTGCTCCTTTTGTACTTGCAATTTTTCGCAAACAATTCCGTAAATATATGCAGCGTGTTTTTGTTTTTGTGTTTTTGTTGTTGGTGTACAAAAGCCTGTTGGCCAATTTAAATAACTAATTAATCAATTAGTACCTAACACATGTTCTAAGAAAAGTCAATAGGGATAGAACTAATGGAAAAGTATGAGATCAAATGGCAGATTGCCTATATGAGTACAGATTAGTGAAATCATAGAGCACTGAAATTTTGCACATACTGTCAGCTACGGATGCATGATGCCTGATGTGTACCACTTTCACATAGAACTTAAGAGGTTTCTACAACTTTAAGAATGACCGGCACAGTTTAGGAGTACAGATGCTTCAGTGAAACCCCTGCAGGCCTTTGAAAATGCTGCTGATACTGATACTGACCACCCTCCGCGCAGTAATGTGGCAGGATGTTGGAGCACATGAGCATAAACTAAATTAACAGTAACAGGAATCTTAAATCACTTCTGCCAGTAAAGGTCCCCTGACGGATGATGTTTGCTTGGCTGACAAGCAATGGGATTATCCTTCCATATTATATATGAGGTTATAAAACTTTGATGCCCTGTTTTTCCCTTTTCTCTGGAGGATTATGTAGCGTTCAAGCAAATGTGTCTCCAGCTTTGTAATGTTTTTTTTGTTGTTGTATAGATTCATCTAGAAGCCCTAGGCATGTAATTGATGAAAGCCTCTTTGCAGGAGCCCATCCTTATACAGTGCTGACACCAACAACTGCAGCTGTCTTGAATTTCGTTTGATGTGTTGATAGCTGATAGCTGTAGTGGTGTATTCTGCCTGCTGATTCAGTAGGGCCTGTGTACCAAACAAAAGCAGCCCTGTATCTATAGATCGGGGATTAAGTCATATACAATATGAGTCATTCACATTTGTAACACTGAGTAAAAAAAAAGCTCTTTTACAGCTCTCTTACCAAAAGTGACAACAATTTCGTACACTGGCATTGGAAACAGAATGTGTCCTATCTGTCTGCTAATTGGGGAAAAACCACCAGAAACGCTTGGTTTTGACCAATGTGAGGCAGCCAACCTGGGTGAGGAATTACATCATCCCGTACAGAAGCTGTGTATAATGATCTCTCTTCTTAAAGTTTTTGGTTTGTTTTTCTTGTGACTTTTTTTCACAAATACATGTGAATCTTTGGAATTCTTGTAAGTTGTCTATTTTTTTCAATAGACTTAAAAATAGATGCAGTTTTTTAAGTAACTTGCAGAAGTTCAAAGATCAGCCAATAGTTTCCACCAAATAATTATGATAATAGAGATTTTACATCAGCAGTTGTGATGCAATTATATTATTATATTTTCATATCCTTGTTACCTTATTTTTTAACAAACATATGAGGCTTTTAGGTAGCTTTAATTTATTATTCTCATGATCAGACGGAACCCTAAATCAGTGTGTTTATTTCTGATGGTGTAGTTACAATCCTGACTGGAGAATATTGATTACTATCCTTTGGATCATATCATAGAATACAATAACACTCAAATTCAAAGCCAAAAGTCAGCTTCCAGCTCATGAGCCCGTTACATTTCCATACCAACTCACATCATACAACTCATGCATGAAGAAAGCATTTCTGTTGTCTCTTCTTGTTATGAGTTGGTCCTTTCTAGCTCGAACACAGGCATTCTTTGTGTCACCAAAGCTTGTTTGCTGTGCTCTCTTTCTCCAGCCCCTCTTTAACACACACGCACACACACACACACACCAGTCAATGAATCTCTGCTATTTCTTCCTAGATTTGCACAGGGAGGACATTCCATTCCTTGCATATTAATCACCTCATTCATCCACCAACGCAGTATGCCCAGTTAGGCCAACCATTAGTCCCTTTCTCCCCCTGCTCCTCTCCTCCTACTCCTCCCACAACAGAGACAGACCCTTGCCAGAGTCAAGCAGCCTATAATAAAACGGCCACTAATTATGGAGCCGAATCTCTACGCTGTGGACAGAGGCTAAACCCTGAAACGCTCGTTCATCCGGGTGCGTGAAATCGAAACAATTATTTTTCAGTGTTGACAAAGACTTTCATTCTTGTCACTTCAGCTGCACAACTGCTGCCCCTGAGGGAATATAGGAGACCCTTCAATTTTTCTGAATGGCCGGTGAAACTGAGGCCTTCATTCATGATTAATTCAAAAGAGGGAACTTGGCAAGTCGACTGTTGATTGTTTTTAGGAGCAGAGGAAGTTATTGTTGTTTCTCTTGGTTGGCATCCACTTAATCCTCTCAGCTGCAAGCAGACGAGAGAACAAAGAGCCAATGAAACAGCTGCAATAAATGCAACTGAACATAGAACCAAATTGGTCCTTAGTGATGTGGCCTTTTATTTCGCAGCTGGGACAAGAGACTTTAATGACTTGGTTGGAGGCCAGCTTGGCGCTAAGATGGTCAGACAGTGGGACAGCAAGGCACCACTTAGCCTCTGTCAGTAATGCCCTGGACACCCCTCTTACTCTTCTCCATCACAGTAGTCTGGCTTTAACATCCCTCATGCTGTCCCTCTCTGTCTCCCACGCAAACCGCAAACGCACACACCAGAGTCAATGTGATGCCAAATCGTCAGTGATGTGTGGAGGAGAGCGGGGCAAAAGGATAAATGGTAAACACAACAATGATACCACTGGTTCACTTAATGGAGAGGAAGGACAGCGATGGCGCCAACAAAGAAGAGAAAGTTTAATGAAAAGCGGCAGAGAATCAGATGGTTGAAACATGACTGAAAAGGACTTTATGGCTCTAGTTGAGTCCAACAAGTCATACCTCCTTTTTAGTCTTCAACAAAAGGGCCAATTCCCCCACCCCATTGACGCCTGCGGGGATGTCTGGGTAAATAATGAGAGCACATACTGTATCCAATTCTTGACTCACTACAACACTGCAACATGACTTCTGAGCCACTGAAGCATTCCTGTAAAATTTCCACTCACAAAAACACTAAAAACTTGTCTTTTTATGTTTAAGTCTTTCAGCTGTCTTATCTACACGAGCAGCTGGTCTGCTGGAAACAAACGCTGTCCACATGTACTTGTTTGGCTTGCGCAGTACAACAAACAACTCAATTTTACGTTGTTCCGTGCAATAATCACTTTGACATAAATTTATCGTTTAATATTTGCCACTAGAGAAAGTATCCACTGGTCTCGCCACTGGGTATCATTAAGCTGAAGGGGCTCCTGTAAGTTCAGAGAAGGTCAAACTCTTTGACTGCAAAGGACAAACTCTTTTCTGCTCTGCTTTATCTCAGGAGGAACAAAAAAAATGTTCATACCGTCTTTTTCAATCAGTTCAGCAGGCACTTTTCTATGTATACTGTATCATTTCATTTTTCTCTCTTTGTGGAACTTTTTCAGAGTAGAGATAGAATTCTAAGGACCCATTCAAACTTGTTTCCTTCAGTATGACAGTGCAGGGTATTCTGTTCAGTTTGAACAAAGAAGTGTAAAACGAATATATGATTCGTGCTTTGGGCTTTAGGGGTAGGGCAAATTTGAGGCTACCTTCATATCTGCACTGATAAAATAATAAGAACAAAAAACAATACTAATAACTATATTGGGTTTGCAAAACTTTCTCTGACATTATAGCTGCAATGTGAGAGGCAGAAAATGTAAGAAATATGGCAAATATTGCTACAAGAAAAGTGTTGTAACTATTAACGATGAGGAAATTAAAGAACTGAACAAAACACATCTGGTTTGCATCTCTTAATAGCTTTAACATAGGCATAGTATTAAGCTACTAGTTGGTAGCTATTAAACAAACTTGAAAACCCAAAGTCCTTGGTATTATTGTACAAGTTAAGTTGGAACAAACATATTGATAAAATTACAGTAAAAATGGGAGGAGTGATCACAGCATTTAAAAGACAAGCAACTTTCTTTCCACCAACAAATGGAATGAAGGAAATATTCCAATCTCTGATCTTTTCAATACTTAAATGTAGTAAACAGTAATGTAATAACATTATCACAATGTACAGTCATTTAAACTTGTTATTGGTAATAAACAGGTTATTACACTTACTACTTGTTTTTATCAAGAATATCTCAGTAAGAAAACCATCCATAATACTTAACAAAAACTCAACTTCAGTATAGATATACACCACAAGACTTCTGTCCGATATGCCTTCTTCTTTCAAAATCCAGTTGATTTCCAGACTTTAGATTTAATATTTTATTTTTGAACATACAACAATGGTGGTACTTAGCAGCCTATATGGCATGAGAGCTTCTATGTTTTGTATTGTATTTTGTATTTATTTATTCATTCCAGGTAATACATTTCCAGATCAACAAAGATGTAAAAGGTGTACAAATCAGACTCTATTGCAGAAATCTTGAATAGATTACGTGAAGGATCTGCAGCAAAGCCTCAGTCAAACGATTTTAATCTGTGGAATCGGGCCATTGACCAGGTTATGACACATTTTATTAGACCGGGGGGTCCATGTAGTGATGTAATTACATCTTTAATAATAAAATCTGTTCCAATTTAAATAATTTATATCAGTTAATCTTTGCACCCTGCAGTTTGAACAGTTGAACCCACGATTCGTCATCCATCCCAATCTTGCATTGAGCTTTTTCATTCTTTCATAGTTCATTGATAGTGTACGCTGTTTTTGGTTACTGAATATAATACCAGCACCGAGGTGATGATGGTGATAAAATTATTGTTAAATAGGTCATTCTACGAACTGACCCACTGCACTAGCCAACCACATGCTCTAACAAGCCAGCCTTTTATCTACGTCAGCTAATGATAGAACATCTAATCAATAACAGCCTCATTGAATGTCACTGAACTTGCCATATGCATAAATAAACACAGAACATCTCTCTCATCCTGCCTTCCACCTCCTCAGTCTGTCCTAATTCAGAAGTCCTCTCTGTTTGTAGGTCATTAATTTGCCCGTTTCTCATCTCAGTTATGGGGAATTAATTCCGATTACTATTTTTCGGCAAAATATAAAAGTGAGAAGCAGAGGCTGAAACATTTCATTCATTTAACTGAGATGGAAGGGACTGAAAGCAAGGCAGATCATTTTCTTGAAACATTTTAAATCAGTAAACACTATTAAATTGCAGTAAACACTCAGAGGAAGTCATTTTCCTGTCATTCTTCGCTTTCCTTGGACCTGTTCGAGAATGTGGACAGAAAGCAAATAGTGAAGCTGCCCAGATCAGGATCCAAGTCCAAAAATCCAGTGCTTAAATGCCCCCTCAATTAAGTAAAATCTGGCCTTTATTAGTCATCATAGTACTCCAATGTTCACTCCACTGTCCAATTTAATTAAACCCAATCCATGTGGAAAGGAAATAATAAACAGGTACAGCGACTGTGTTATTCAACCCTCTTTAAGACTGCATGCTCAACAGGGTTAGTAATTAATTGGAGCCTAGAGGTTGGAAGGTTTGGGCCTATTGCCTGAGGTCATTACGTTGGTAAAGGCCACGCCTGTCCTGTAATAAGCTGACATAGTTACGCCTGTAATTGGCTGGCGCAGTCAAGCGACAAGGGCAGGCCGGATGGAAGCGCTGACCGTGGAAAATTAGAGAGGATGGTTTAAGATTGATCACTGAAAACCTCTCCACCAGGCTCCTCCGCTCATAATAACCCACAAGGATTAGGGTACGGCAGGCGGACTAATCGGAGGGAAAGGAGTGTAATTGCAGAGGCCATATCTCTCATAGTGTTAGCTTTTTAAGCCTAGTCATCCTTTTGTAAAAAATTATGCCTTGTGGGGGGAAAAAGGAAAAAAAGGCAGTGAATAAAGAACAAAGAAAAGTTCATCTTGCATAACTGCTAATTTATCCCCTGGGCCAATATTCTCTTTGATGCTTACATGCTAACTGAATGTCTCCCTGCAGATTGTCCTAGATAGGAAAGTGCTCTGTGGATAATACATACCCTTAAAAACTCAAGGCTCAGTTAGGGCAGTGATAAAAAAAAATAATTTTAAGAAGGGGAAAAGAACGTCAGGTGCTATGGTGACAGCAGTGACTCAAGACAGCTGAAAAGCTCAGCTGGTGCCCCCCGCTGGATTCTGCCAGGATGACAGTATTGACAGCCACGCCTGTTTGCATTTAAGCCTAATTGGTGCCGTTATTTCCATATAAACCAGCACCAAATTGTTACAAATGACGTGTTAAGTGGGACTGCATAATGAAAGGTGGCGGCCTGCGCAAAACAAATCGGAAGCTGGAACTAGCTTCTAAATGCAGATTGCTCTCAGTGGACCGGATGCTAAGAGGGTGAAGGAATGGCCCAATTAGACAGAGCAAAAGATGGTGGAGAGGTTCTGTGTGAGCTGATGAAGGAAAGCATGGCTGTACAAACTAACTTCAGGACACCTCTGTGGCCTGGGTTTCTTTTGCTTCTGATCCAAGAGAGCATCGGTTTTAACGCGAATACATGCAAGGCATCAGCATGCTGTACTGCTCTCTATGAAAATGCTATGAAAATCGGCTGCCTTCAACAGCTTTGAGAACCCATCTCTCATTAACATACCACTTCCCCAATGTGTCATTAAATGCTCTCAAGGATCAAGTGTACAGCTTCTAAATACAAGTAATTGGCCATCCTGTCAGTTTCACTGATTAAAATGATGCATATAATATGCAACAGTTTGAAACAACGCTCTCCTGCATGTCCTCTTTCACATACTGCAAACCCCTGCAGTCATATATCATCATCTGGACGGGTGACATTCATGTCAGAGTCCTGGTTGCGATGCAAAATTTATGATTTAAACATAAACATAAAGACTGTGGCAGGGATGTACTTTGGGTTGGCATTTTTAGCAGGATATTAACATAAACCATATTGGCAACGGAGGTGGAGTGTATATATAACTTGATAAAAAGATGGATTCTTTATGAATTCCATTCAGCTCTTTGAGCAACCTATATTTTCCAAGGTTATAAAAAAGGAGCAAAAAATGTAAAAAAAAAAAAAATGCACGGATGTCTCCTGCTGACATCCTGACACGCTGCTGCATCGGTTAACAGTACGACGCAGCGAATCCTCCAGCACCAACAGTGTGTTTTTGTTTTTCTACTAATAGCTCTGTTTTTCTCTTTCCATATATCAAATTAATTTAGTGCCTGGTATGCAGTCCTAGGCTATTCTGATTTAAATAACTAATGAAGCGTTTCTTTCTGCCAAACAGGAGCATCTGCTCAAAGAGACGCAGAGTCAATTTTCATAAATTCGAAACACCCTCTGGGGAATCATAGAAAGAGGCAGAAAGAGGACGGATGAATGAGCAGGATGGGAGGGGGTTGCATGGGATAAACAGGGGTTAATCTGTACATTATTGTATAGCTTCTGACAGTTATAGATCTTTGGCTGTAATACGAGGCAACACTGACAGCACATGAATGTTATTCCAAACAAGCTGGATCTTTGGCTCCAGAGGGGCTGTAAAATTCTGCATTGATATGATGGATGACGTGTATAGCTCGTACCCAATTGATCACTGATTAATGGATGATTTGCTAATATAAAGTAAAACCATGAGCTTCTTTGTTTCAGACACACATCAAAGCAAATGAACACCTAAATTAATGGAACTGATTCAGTTATCATCTGAAGAGCACGCTCTTTGACTGCCACATATGCAGCCATCTCTTTTGTTTTGTATGCCAAAGGCACCTTTCTTTGGCCAATAACC
Source organism: Craterocephalus eyresii (assembly GCA_037177035.1). NCBI lineage: Eukaryota > Metazoa > Chordata > Actinopteri > Atheriniformes > Atherinidae > Craterocephalus > Craterocephalus eyresii. Next base: position 4,016,838 of record JBBBVT010000009.1, on the reverse strand, counting down.
TCAACTTCCAGCTTTTAGTACAATCTTTTTTAACCTATAAGAAATAAACGTCCCTGCACACCAACAAGAAGCCAAGCATCCGTTGTTAAGAGATCAAAACACACTAATAGTGTTTTAGCGTTTTCTCTTCCCTTTTATTTATTTCCTGATGTAGATGAAGCAGATATATGCAGCATCATTATAGATATATCTTCAAGATAATATTTTACATCTTAAAGTTTTTTTTTGCTATAAAGTTTTGGCTCATTTCCTCCCAGCAGTCTCAAAGACTCACTTTGCAGAGCGTCGGGAAACGGAACGCAATGAATCACCATGACTAGGCGATTTATGTCGCAGTCTTTTTTAAAGGACTCCTCATACTTACTCTTTTCAACCTTAATTTAAATTTCTTTGGTGTATTGTGAATCCTCTGAGCATGTAGGATTTACTCTAATGTAGAGGAAATGGGTGACCCTTTTCATAGCCGAATAAATACAAGAAATCGCGATTAATATCACTAAGTGTCATGATGCGCTTCCAGTAAACTCTTTGCTGTTAAAATTCATGAAAACGTCCAATAAAGTCACATTTTACAGAGTTTCTCACCTATGATCTACCTGCAGTACCTGCAATATTGAATCTGTTATTATAGGAAGCGAAATAAACTGCCTGGAGAGATGTACAAGAAAATACAGGCACATAAACCATTCCCTTGAGAAGCTGTTTTTTTTAATGTCAAATTGTGTCAGTATTATAAATATGCCCTTACGGTAGATGTCTGTGCACAATTCCACAATCTCCTCCATGCAGAATGCATCACAGCACCTTATAGGGCTTGGTGAGAGGTATTATAGATCACTAAAATGCAGATCAATAACTTCACATCCACCCCTGCACCCCCCTACCTTTACATACAGTACATTTACAAAATTTCAAGAGCGCGCAGCATAGATATGCTAATTTTACAGACACTAGGAGCTGTAAAAATAGAAGTCAGTAATATTTCAACTGCTGTTACGTCTAACATTAAATGTTACCCTTGTCCCCTCCTTGTTTTCTTATTCATTTTTTTGGGACCATGCATAGACCTTTGGATCACACCCTCTGGTCTCCCTTCTTGAGGAGGGATACCACCTCCCCAGTCTGCCAGTCCAGATGCACTGTCCCTGATGTCCACACCCTGCTGCAGAGGTGTGCCAATAAAGACACCTACATAACATCCAGACTAGGGGTGTCCAACTCACTGATACTACAACTCCCATAATGCACTGTTTGCCTGGCCTGCGGCGCGGGTGTCTGCAGCTCTGTCAGCTAAAAAAACTGAGTTAAAGCATAAAAGTTCTGCCTTTATTTTCATTATTCTTTATAACAATACTAATAATTAAGCATTTTAAATGCTTTTTAAAATCTGTAAAGCTCTTTATGATACACTTGTTGTATGAAAAGTGTATCATTTATAATGTTTGATTTGATGGATTGAAAGTGGAGATTATAAATTCTGCTTTTGTTTAACTTTGATTAACCGAGTAAAAGCAGAGATATGGTCATTTTGAAATTGAATAAATAAAAATAATAATGATAGTTAAAGTGTGATGGGATGATCAGAATAATTCTATAGTCTCATCATTAATTAATTTATAGTAATGATGTTTGTAGATAAAAACAGTCCAATAAGCTGTTGGTTCTAGTGAGAACCTTTATGTGAACAATGGAAAGCTGCAGATAAAGCCAGAATAAAACAAATACAACCAATAATCACTAAATTAATGAACAAGCAGTTTACCTACAAAGTAATACTAGTTCAGGGTTTGGTGTGTGAAATAAGGTTTTTTTTCAGTTATATATAAACACTGAACTAGTCTGACCCTTGATGTGGACACTGCTGTTAAAAAACAAAGTCTCTTAAAATATGAAATACTGTTCCTTCTATTCATTTTTAAATTTGTGCTTATAACACAGTTCACTGCTTGAAAGTTTTTAAGGTTATCCAGCACTAGATTGTTATATGGGAAAAAGTCCTAATCAATAGAATTTCTTTCTAGGAACACTGGTGATGAGGAGCTCAATAGTTCTGCATCTTTGGCTTAATCACCCTCGGCCACCCAGTAGTTTTCTCTGGCCACCCTATGGCCACCCCTGAAAAAAATCTCTGATTGCATCCCTGGTCCAACTCCAGTTCACAATGGCCAGAATCCTGCAGGTTTTTCAGTGTGTCTCTGCTACAACACACCCAACTCAAATGAATGAGTTATGGTGCAGAGCTTCATAGGCTGTTGGATTTCTTTAAGGTGAGTCAGGTGTGTATAAACAGGAAACATTGAAACCCTGCATGACAGGTGCCCTTGAGGACTTTGGACACCCTGATCCAGAGCACACGGTTGATCCAGAGGATTTTCAAGGATAGTCTTGCTTGTTCAGCAAGACAATGCCACGCTACACTGCACATATTACAACAAGCTAATTCAGTAGTGAGTCTGGAAGTTAAACTGAAATGATACTTTCTGAGAACAGTTGGAGCATTATGAAACTACTCCACATCAGCAAGTCAAAATCATTTCACATGTTGTGAATGCAGAACTTGACCTCCTAGGTTACAATATCAGTACAGAAACAAAATGAGAAGTTCAGTATATGGCCTGTAGAAAATGTCTAATACAAGAAGAGAGAGGACATAATAACAGAGGAAGTCTTGTTTTCAAACTTCTGGTTCCTGTTTATCATTTGTCATACTGAAGTAGAAATGTGAAACTATATTGAATCATATGTTTAAAGTCAGCTGTTGGCAAACATTTTGCTTTCTGTGTGTCATTAGTGTTATTTTGTCATTGTATTGAAAATTAGGAAGTAATATAGATTAATAACATATCGCTGTTTATAATTTTAGAGGTATTTTCTAAAACTAAAGCCAATATTTTTTCTTTAATTTAGAAGTTAACTATAAATAAAGTGATAGTGAACAATAATCTAAATCCATGTTTTTTAAAATTAATTTTGTATACAACTAAGATCAGTATATAACAATATAATATGTGACACTTATTTCAGAAAGTGAAACCCAAATTTTACATAGATACATTACACACAGAGTGAAATATTTCAAGTTTAAATATTTGAAAGTCATGGTGTCACACACTAATAATTTCCTCAATATACTTGAAGAAGTTTCCTGAGACTTTGACGGTCTATCAGTCTGGGTCATTAAAGGCTACACAATCATGAGAAAGATTCCTGACTTGACAGATATCCAGAAGATGATCACTGACACCCTCCACAAGGAGGGTTCATTGCCGAAGAAGCTGGTTGTTCAAAGAGTGCTGTATCCAGAAGGATTTTCATAGATATTTTTCAGAAAAAATCTATTCATGTATATAGGCGAGCTTAACAGGAAGTGGACTGCAGCTCTAAAAAGTTGACAAGCTTTATAGATATTTCATTTCAGATTTAATTTTCCAACAGGACTTGGCACCTGCCCACACTGCCAACCGTACCAAAGGCTGGTTCAATTACCATGGAGTTAGTGGGCTTGATTAATCAGGAAACTCACCCGACCTGGGACCCACAGACAATCTATGGGATATTTTTAAGAGAAAAATGAGAGACACCAGAGCCAATGATGCAGATGACCTGAAAATTAACCTGGACTTCCATTACACCCGAGCAGTGCCAAAGGCTGATTGCCTTCATCCCACGCCACATTGATACTGTAATTCATGCAAAAGGAAGCCCAACCGAGTACTGAGAGAAAAGTAATGAACATACTTTTCAGAACCCTTCAGATTTCTTTTGTTATTGATCTAATGTAATTTCTAATTCCCTGAGACACTGACTTGGGGTTTTTATTATCTTTAAGCCCTAATCATCACAATTTCAAGACATAAAGGCTTGAGGTATTTCACTGTGTCATGAATCTAAATATGGGTTTCACATTCTGAAATGGGTGACAAAATATATAGACCCTTTTCATGATATTCTGCCTGTACAGCAATGTGCCCTGCATCCTTCTATACCATGACACCAAGTCATTATCTGCATTCCCTGCATGAGCTTGAACAAACCAAGTGTGCCTGGAGAAAGCCAGAGATATTGAATGAATGTGTGCATTCTTGTACCCAAATACAAGGACGTCATTGTCCTTATTGACACCATTAAATGTGTGACAATCCAATTCATCTTCCATCTCCTGAAAGTCGTTTCATTAGCACCGTCATCCTCAGAGTTCACCCACCCCTTCATAAGCACTCACATCTTCATTGATTAGATCTCTTGCGTCATGAGCAGCGAATCATTTCCTCCGCTCAATGAAGGATAAATGTATCAAATACATAGTTGCTATGCACAGACTAAGAAATAATGACAAAAACACAAAACTCTGTGGATAAATAAGCTTTCTAGTTATGCATACTGAAAAACAACTTGGCATGCCTTTTTCACCAGTAACCTTGGATATTATACATTACATATTAAGGACTGTAATGAAGTGTAATGAAGAGGCTGCATGTGCTGCATGTGCAGCTTTGCAATTAAACCTTACTGTACGGTGACAATGATGGTCACAGCTGGACAGCATAAGTTCGGGAAGTCCATGAAGGAAATTCTGGGATTCAGTTCATAAAAGTTTGGGGTGGTAAGCTCACATTTTCTTTGATTTACATTTGTTCTTTTTCTGTAAAATTCAATCTTCCAGAGGTAGGACCCACATTAGATCTAGCATAGCAGCAAACATGAGGCACGACAGCCAAAACTAATGCCTGCACATATGCTTAAAAAAAAGGTGAAGCCTTACTTTGGTGCTGTTTTTGTAAAATTCTCTCTCTTTCTCTATTTTTCCAGGGGATTCTTTGATGCATTGAACTCTGTCTCAGTAATATGTCTCCCACCCCACCCCACAAGATCAACATGAGCCACATCACACAGAGCCACAGTGAAAGAGGAACTATGGAAGACATGGCTGGGATGAAAGGAAAGCAGTGCACATTTAGAACAGCGGGTAATTAGGATTTCTCTCGGAAGGCGTGTCTCACATTGTCACCCAGCAGGAGACTCTGATATACACAGGCTGAGAAGGGGCTGGTAGTATAAAGAGAGCATCAGAAGCAATGCATCTGATAACTGTCCCTGAAAAGCAGCATTAAATATAACTAATATGTCTCCATTGAAAGGAGCTGTAACTTAATGTCAAGTGAAGAATTTAAATCATCTTCAAAGTGCCTCTTTTTGGCTAAAATAGTCTAAACCCATTTGTGCGCACTAGGTATGAACACATTTTAGAAAAGATGTTCATGCTGTAATTACCAGGAGTGGGTGGTCAAAGATTCTGAATCCAGACCTGATTGCATGCGTGCCTATCTGATTTTATAACACTGCAGACTACATGTGAGTTTGCAAATGTGTGTGTGTATGCACATTAAATAAGTACCTGTAAAGTCGAATCCATAGTGGTACATTCCCTAGTGCCCTGTCTAACTTGGAAGTTGAGGTTTCCTCTAATTATTGTAGTTTATTTTAAAACTTGAATTAATAAACTCCATATGCCCACAGATATAACTATACTTTGTGAGGAAGTAATAAAACACTTGAAAGTGCTTTGAGGCTGCAACATTGGGCAGGCTTTCGATGGAAATGAAATAAACAGAAACATGTATTCTTCTTTTTTTTCAGCCAATCTGGACGAAATTACCTTTCCCTCACAACATAATAGAAAGAGCAGTTAAGTTGCATGAAAAGATTATTTTAGGGTGACAGGGCTGCTCACTTGCTTATGTAAGTAATACCTAGAAAGAGTTAGAAGTAACAGACTAATGAGCTCATTAGTAAATCATTAGTAAATCTTTCAGCACCTGAATATTTGAAGCTCTTCTGTTAAACGCCGTATAAGCAGATTAAAGTGTGATACTGTGCATAAGTCTCAAGCCACTCTACATACCTGATAGTTACAGTAGCCTCTGGTAAGCCACTGTTCATACCTGATAGTTACAGTAGCCTCCAGTCTACCAGACTCCAATCAGCCTTTCTTAAGTCTTTTCAATGTTTTTGTATTGGCATTGGCTGCTTATTCAATTACTTTCAGTCTAGTACTGTAACTGCTTGTTTTTGGAAGATAGCGTGGCTTTTGCATTATAAGTACTGTTTTCTCATCCATTTAAGCATAAAAAGAGCCCCTAACTCAAAGGAGGCCCCAGTGTTTGGTGTACACATAACAATAAACTTGGGAAACATTGTGTCATTTTGTTTTCTATGTATTTCAAGTCACTTTTTTACTAGCAGAATAAGTAATTGTTCCAATTTTATCGGTGGTTTTTAAACAAAATACCAAAGAAAGCCCAGTTTAAAGGGAACATATCATGCTTTTAAATCCTTCCTTTTCATATGTAAATCATTTATTTATGGTTTATATGAAGTAAAACTGCAATCCTT
>JBBBVT010000009.1:3959708-3978650 GCA_037177035.1 Craterocephalus eyresii | reverse complement strand
TCTATTCACGCTCACTCACTCACTGGCACACACACAAACACACAAATAAATACTTTTGTGATTACTCAGTTTTGTAATTGTTAAAATAAACGTGTTCAACTGCATGGACATCTGCTTGTTGGGCTTGTGATTTCAACTTTGTTCATTCACATTTCGAAAAAAGTATGAAAAGTCACCATATTAGAATGTTTTTTTTTGTTAAATAAGATGTATCGTAATATTTGACCTCGGTGTTTGAAAAAACCTGGTTACGGCCCTGGTGGTGGTTTGAACTACCCTGTGATGGACTGCTAACCTGTCGGCGTTTCCCCTTGAATTTCCCCTGGGGGATAAATTCAAGTTCAAATTTTTCAAGAAGACAACTGGGAAAGGTTGGACTCCCAGATACACCAACAACCATATTATCAATGCAGCAACCCTTTACTAAAACACCTGTGTCACTTCATGGCTGGTAGCATGACATGCTTACAGGAGTTAATAGAGATATGTAAAACCATACATGACTTTATAATTGTTTCTATTATTGTCGTTAACATGCATTGTATTTCAATTGCCATAAACGTTTAAGCTGAAGCTGCACATATTTTAAGGCAACATGCATTCATGTCCAACCCAAAACTTCTTTAAAAATGTAGGAATAAATAAAAATCATTGGAAGGAAAAGTAAGGCAGAGGAAAAAGAGAAAACAAAGAAGGGAAGAACTTAACAGCGACCTGCATTTTTAAAAAATCATCATTGTTACTATTACTATCACTGTTACCAACAATTGCAACAATTGTTGCTATTATTATAACTTTACAACTATTATCACTATAACCACTTTAATTCCTCTTATGATTATGATCATTGTCATTTTTATTATTGCTTGTTTAAATTTTCTTTTGATTCTCATGGCTTTTACCACTAACACCTATTTTTGCTACGAATCAACATCATAAAGTATCCAAACATTGTTGTCATCACTTTCATTTTCTCTTTAATTTGAATTCTAAGAATGAATTATGTATTTACTCTTTTATTTTTTACTCAATACCCTTATTATTGGTATAACCATGAATACCATTATTGCTATTTTTATTATATTTATTCTCTCTCCTCTATTGGATAGCAGAATGCTCATCTTCTGTTAATGTTTACCACACTACACCCCCAAAAGATAAATAAATAAACAAACAAATAAATAAACACTTTGTTACTTCCAGGTTAAGTTTAGACAGTAGCATCACCTGCTAAGGGTGAGCAATGAAAAATCCTTTATTATGGCTGAAAAGCAGCAGATTTGGATAAAAATACTTTCTCTGTGCAATGTAACTGTCATGTTTTCATCAACCCCAGATAGACACTTCCCATGCAGCTGATCTCACAGCCACTGCCACTTATATGTTAGTTCAATATAATTATAGGTAATTTTTTCCAACATAGTCTCCACTTGACATAAGCTGTCTTGTTTTAGACAAGATTTTCTTCTAAAAGTCAAACATGTATGTAAGACAAATACTTCTGAGCTGGTGTCATTAATCTGAAGAACTTCTCTTGTGACAAGAGTGGATGCTTGAGCATTTATTTCTTGAAATTATGCATTTCTGTTCTTTACAAAAACTCCACATACACTGACTTTGCTACTTTCAGTATTTAGATTATATTTTGATGTAGGTTGGAAAAAGCAGTGGTCAGGAATTACGAATATTATCATTTTTTGAGGAGCCTTAAGAAGACAGAAGGTGATCAATGTGTCTGTATTCACTGTGGGTTTATTTTGTGTTGATTTGGTGTTTGCATGTGTGTATAAATGCCACTGAATTTTTACACAGCCATGCACATCAACATGTGCAGAAAGTCATCAGTCTGAAAATGAATATGAATATTCATGTGCTTATGCAGGCGTGAGTTTTTGCCAGACTTTTGGCACAACGATAGGTGACTCATATTCGAGCCGCAGTCTGGTCACACAACTTCATTGGAAAGTTTTCTGCACTGACTTCAGACTCACTAATAATGATAAACATTTTATGTACTGCTGTCTGTTGATTTCCTAACCTTGCCTAATTTGCATTGGCGTGAGCACATGGTGCGAAGGACCGTGGCAATGATCAAATGAGCAGTTTCAGTTCATTGTAATGAGCTGTTAGATTGAGCATTGACCTTGTGACACTGATGTTCTGGATGAATGGATGTTTGAACCATGCACTGGCATATGCCTGATAACTTTGTACATGAATTTGACATTCAAGCATAGTTTTCCTAATTTTCCTGGAAACCAGTTACACTGCGGGGAGATTTGAACTTGTATGGCCACTTAGAGCTTGATCTTTACCCTGCAGAACAAAGACTCGACTCCTACTCTGAACAGAATCTTGACATTCAAGCCGAACTGGTATTTTCTGTCTCATGAACATCTGTGTTCCCTGCGAATAGTTGAGAGCTTCACTAGTAAAACGAGGCAGCGTTACAGCCGAAGCAGGCAGAGACGTGAAGCAGTGAGACGGCCGGCTGGCAGACATCATTATCTCTCCCAGCAGTCCCCTTCACACTCTTGAACTGCATTACAGTTACAGATTCTGCGGAGAAAGAATCCCGCAAAACAACAACAATAATAAAAATGCTGGTGTTTTCAAATAATTTTGCTCCCATCTAAGGAAGTACATGCAGGTTTATAGGATTCAGTTCAGCCTGGATGTTTACAGGATTCCCCCTTTTACTGCTCTGTTTCAGTAAAGAACAAAGACTGTCAGGTGGTCTGCCCACTACTCCCAAAACAAAACACAGAAAAGCTGAACAATGAAAAGAAAATCACCCGAAAAGAAAACAGAAGTTACACAAGTGAAGTAAGAAAATGGACAAATGCCACAAGAGCCTCTGATTTGAAAGATGAAAAAAACTTTAAAACTAACTCAGAGACTTTACCCATTTTGATACATTTAAACTTTAAGGAGAGGGTAACTTTGCAGAGAGAAATCTACAAGCCCTTTTCACCACTGTGGGTCATAGCAGCCAGTCAGCGCAGAGCCATATGGACTGTAGCATTTGTATAACAAATAATCCTGCCTTGATACGAGTACGCAGGAGGCAAACACACTATTCAATTAGTTTGGCTTCCAGGTGCAAGGAACAGATGCATTTGATCAAACATGTCTGGCATACTCACATTGTGATGCGGCAGTTGATAAAGCAGCAAAAATAGAAAGGCTTTCAATCAGCGCAGAGCTCTTATCAAGCTGCGATTTTGTCATCTTGAGCATCTTCATCCATCACACTACACGCTTATCAGTGACTGCAGACAAATCTTTTCTCTGATATGGGATTAAATCCCAAAGCCAAAGTTTTGCTTATATCTGAGCATGTATGGAGACATGCAACAACACATCCCCTGGATACACTTTGATGGCATATAAACATGAAGATGGCTATACATGAGAACCCTTGTCAGAAAGCTATTAATGTTCGGCATGTATCTCCAAGTCAGAACAATGCAGACCTTGCACTAGAAATTTCTGTTTAAATTACATATGAAAAATATCTGTGTTCACTAAAGTGGTTTGAACTTATTCAAAAGAGAGAAACCATTTAAAGATGTTTAACAAGCAGAACAAAGACTAAAATGGACTGAATTCGGTGCTTGCTTCACGAACATAAAGGATGAGGAGACAGATATGTTAAAAATTTCAAAAATGACAAAACGCCTTCTCATTGGCATAAATGAATTTTTTCTTTTTAAATAAAGCATGGTGTGCACACTGTGTGAAGAGATTAAGACGAAGAATCATTTCAAGTCTCAATGTAATGATTTTGACAGAACATCAGAGTAATAAGGAATGGCTCTTTCTGTGGTTTTTAAATCGGATTTAGAGATTTTTATCCTCAAAGGACGCTGGATATTTTGTTACCTTGAAGAATGGCTCCCACAGAGAGCGTGAATGACATGCAGTATCTGAATTAAGAATATGTATGTTTAATTAATTTATGTCACAAAGGATTTACCAAAATGTATGTTACATAAACGTACAAACGCCTTCGAAAATCATCATAAGTTTTCATATACACTGAATCATGTACAATGACAGATCACCAAAAAGCATTACGTATTGCAGTGCCATTTATTTAACTATGCTTATTTATTTATTAATGTAATAATGATAAATTGGCTGTTAGGGAGGAAATTGGCCCACTATTGTTCACAGAGCTGCTTCAGTTCATTAAGGTTTCCAAGTACAGCTCTCTTTTTGTCCTGCTACACCCTTTAAATCAGTATGAGGTCTAGATTTTGACTGGGCCATTGCAGCACATTAAGGCCCTGATTTTTCAAAGGTTTTGTGCACCTTAAAACAGGCGCAGAGTTCAAAACTGGCACAAAGGCCCACTGCAGCTTATGCCTGTCAAAAATAGGAATGCGGCCACAAAACTGTTACAATGGCAACATAATGCATTTTGCGCCTAACTGGTATAAGTGTTTATGTTGCTATGCTGTTTGCTTTTTGCCAGATGAGGTCAAGAATCTACACTTTGTTCTAGTTTGTCTAAAGGGCATACGCCCAGAACATCCATTCCAGGACATCAACATCTGTAGGACCGGCAACTTTTTTGAATGTTTTCCACTTGTGTGTTGTAGAATGATGGACGGAAGTGATGAGCACCAACATTGGCTTTTCTAAGATAATTGCCTCCTTGACATTGTACTAAAAACACATCCGAAAACTCTAGATCTGTTTAATTTTTAATTCTCATGGAAGAAGTGAGGGTTCTTTTGTTATATACAGAATGATGTGGTTTGATATGTCCTGTTGGCTTGATGTTGTATTTAATGTATTTCAGTATGTTGTATGACCTGGATCAAGTTTAATTACATCCTGTTATGTAAAACATTAGACGTGATGAAAACGTGTGTTCTCTTCCAAACTGCTGTGCAAATTCACAAGTTTATCAGCATACATCTTTTTGGGTAGCTTGGGTTACAGTTTTAGCATTTGGATGATGATAAAATCTGTCACACCACCAGCCGGACATATAGACCTGAATAATAATGTGCACTGATTGCAAGATTCTTTACCTGAGGGGTTCAGCAGCCGCCAGGTGATCACAGGGTCTGGCCTGCCGGTTGCCAAACAACTGAGTGTCACGTTGCTGCCTTCATTCACGATGATGTCTTCTGACGCCTTGTAGATGTTGGCTGGAACTAAGAGCACAAGAGATTCAAGGTTAAAATAATGTGCAATGAGAACAGAGTATACATCATCACATTTAACAAACACATTTTCATAGAACAAGGTAATTTAAAGTATTGCAGAAACACTCTAAGCTGCACTTTTGGTGAACATTGTTTTTTTGTTTAACTATCAAACGAAAATAAATGGAAACAAAACCTCAGTTCTCAGACTGAAAGAGAAATTCAGGAAAACTTTGCTGAACCTTGAGTTTATGCAGCTGCAGCCCTCAGAGGTACTCAACAGTAAACCTTCTCAACCCAAGAACCTTAGAAGCAAAAAAATCTCCTGCCATGAGACCAGAATTCATGAAAACAGATTGCTTCTCTTGTCAGGTAGGGATCCACCAGACACTTGGTGCTGAATCTGAGCTCTACAAATGTTTACAGAAATTCAGAAATTCAACACGGAACCAGTTGAAAGTTTAGACACACTTCTCATTAATTCTAACGGGAAAGGGTGTCCAAACTTTTGAATAGTGGTATATGAAAGGAAGAATTCCTCATGGGGTTGTGACTATATGACAGGAAGCTGTTAGATCTTTCTGCTGTGTTTAATGATCACCTTTCCCTGTGATCAGTAACTACTGCGATCTATTGCTACCACTCCCACAAAAATAAGTAATGAGGGTATAATCAGATTTGAGGAAAATCAGAAGCTTAGACGATAGATGACTTTGGAATATGATGCACGTTCAAACACATAATGCAAACAAGAAGGAAGGAAGATGAGCTCTTTTCTCAGTCAAGTCAATTTGCTCTTCTAATTTCAGTTGTTGCTGTTATTCAGAGCAACATGAAAGGTAAAGACTCATTTATGCTCCACATACAGTATTTAGACCATAAATGCTCCTCACTGAAGCTTATTGGAGTCCCAAGGTAAAAAAAAAGAAACTAAAAAAGAAAATCTAGAATTAACTGGCACATGTAATATAAATGTTTGTCAGGTTACAGTTTACATCTTTGACCAGAAGAGTCTCATTAACCAGTGAAAAATCCAAACAACCCAGTAGGGAAGCTTGCTGCAAACATGAATGAGTTCTGGTCCTGTGTTCAGATGCACACAAAACAAAAACAAACAACATGAAGCCACCAGCTTACCCCTCTGCAACACAGATAGGCAGAGGGCTTGGTTGCAATGTAACCTGAGTGATAGCCAAAAGCATAGTTTTGATTTGGTCCTATGGATATGAAATTTCCCTTCCCTGATGAGAAAATAACTCACACTGACAATGGAGGTAGAGCAAGGCTAGATACAGATTGGATATATTACTTGCTATATCAACTAATCACAATCACTGTGATCAAATAAATGATGCTTAATCAGTTACTAAGGCACCTTATGCTAATGATCAACTTTGTACTATTTTATGTCAAGACACTTTAGCCAATCATCGTGAACATACAAGTGAAGACAGGAGAGCTGTCAATCAAATCACTAAGACAGACTGGAGTGAAGACTACTGGACAGACCTTAACAAGTATTTTGTGAAGGTGTCGTGTAAAGAACATACTTAAAGCATCCATTAAAGAGGTACCTGGTGGGAGCCGTGGTCAATCATATGTACCTGTCATAAAGGCATATTAAAATTCATACTTATTGTTGATAAAGGAGGACATCATGCTGTAGAAGCTTGCGTAAAGCCTCTACAGTAGTGGACAGTTGCCAGTAGTCCAGATTAGTTTCCTTATGCTGCAGAAGAGTTAAACTGCTGTCTGACGAGTATAGGAAAGACTTTTGGTTGTCCTCAAGAGTTCTTTCAAATCATTTGATGATCTAAGAAGGGAAAGGAAGGACAAAACAGACTTCATATATTGCGGGGGGAACAACTCCAAGCTGAGTGGATAGTTATCTATGGTTAAATGCTGGAAGGTTCCTCTGGGTTGGGGGAGAACTCCTGCCCCATGGGCGGGGAATAAAGCTGATAAAGAATGGTTGAGTGGGGTATTAATCCTTGTTCTGTGATGCGATAAGTAGGCAAAAAAATTGGTTGGGTCTGTAATGGTTCAGAACCTTCTTAAAAGGCTCTCCAAAGTGCCCTGTATGTGTGTTTGGTGAATAACACATTGTTTTGCCCATTTTGGAGTCGTGTCTGAGCTTATCTAGCAACCTCATTAAGAAATGCACTTAAAACGTCGACGTCATCCGTCGTCGCTTTAAACTACACTCCGTGATTGGCTGGCGGCCATTGCCTTACTGCTTATATCTTTAGCCATGGCGTTTTCGGAGATCCAGCCTTATATACATGTATTCGAACCAGAATCGGAGGAGGAGACGGAAGAAGTTTGCACACCAGGGGAAAGCACGGCGGGGCTTCGCCATTTTTCCGGCCTTCAAATGTCAGCAGAGAAGAGGTGCGAACGTAGCGAAGACATTTCTAAGGGGGCGTGTGAGGAACGGGGTGAGTGAAATGTTTCTGTGTGTGTGTGTGTGTGTGTGTGTGTCAGATAATAGTCACACACACATTGGTGTGTTTTCAGGCGGCAATTCAAAAAAGGGGAAATACCGGAAACAGAGGCGATTACATTGCCTTGCACTTCTTATGTATTCTCAACAGCAGGGAGACTCTGAAACGCCATCAAAAAAATGAAAATGATGATTTTGATTCTCTATCACCTTTAAAGTTTAAGTGAAAGAAAATGGATAGATATGTTACTGAATGGATGTATAGGTTATCTTTGAGTATCCATTCTTCAATTTGTACACCCACTTGCCCCAATGCAGAATTGTTTGGAGCCACAATAGGTCACAAGTACATCAAAGGCTATTTTTGACCATTTGTTACAAATAAAATAAAGTGAAACATGCAGATTCAGATCTTAAGAAAAAAAGAAAAATTTGAATAAAACTTTAAAGGTACTAAAGTGTGTAACTAATTTGGCTTTATATTAATAAAAATCAAGTATTGCTTTCATAAATATGTATTTTACGAAACTTTATTCACAATTGCATCAAAATAAAAACATTCTTGTTGCTTAGAATTATTAGTTATTTATACATACGTATGTGTGTGTGTGTGTGGGGGGGGGCTAATATAAGGCTGCCATTTTGCATCGCCATGTTGAAATGTGGTAGCCAAAACGGGACAAAAATGTGAGTAATGCGCGTTTTAGAAACACACCCCGCCCCCCCTTGTTGTCGCTGTCACAGTTGCTAGTACCTGGGGAGGAGAGATAGGAAGTAAACACGACCTTGGGGAGCACAATCTCTTCTTTTCTACTGACACAGAGAACCATTTTTATTCTTTGCTGCCTGAGAGGGAGGTTTAAATACCACGAAAAAGTGAAATGAATCATAATCAGTAGAAAACAAGACACTACATCAGGGCAGCATTTACGAGATGGAGACAGTAAATGAGGGAGATGTGTGGCTAAAAACGGACGCGGAGGTTGCGGCCTTTCGACTAGACAGGTGAGCTAATTCAATGTAACACTAAAATGTATGTTTGTGCCATGTTAGGAACAGGGCGGAGTTGGTCAGTGACTACTTTACTCCAGTTTAGGTCGGATGATTAACCGTTACTTTCTATATAAACGCCTGGCTAAAGCTAAGCAGCTAAATCATATGGCTGAATTAGCTCATGTGCAGCATGCTAATCAGCTCTGCAGGCTCCTAACGAGTCATTTATATGATTCAGCTGTGTTGGAGGAGGAATACATCTAAAAGTTATAGGGTAGTAGTTCTGGAGGACCAGTTCAGTGCAACTATATAACTGTATATAAACAAACTCGTCGACAAGGCAGGCGATGCCGACGTTGCGTTGCGGTGCATTATACCCCCTGACGGCTACCGTATTCTTGGAAGGCAAGAGGCATTGGGGGGAGGCGGGAAGGGAGAGTAAAGTTGTTGTAACTCTGCAGTTTGACCGTTAATTGTCACAGATGTTACACACTGGGGCTTTAAGAAAATACTGAATCTCTTGGAGATGCACGTCTCTATCAACATCTGTCGATGATATTCTAAAAAAGATTCAGAAGTCATGAAGGTGACGCGTAATCACTCTTAATACGATTTACACTTCACTCTTCCACTCACATACCTTATGATATTATGTTCAATTCTGTCATCCGAATTAGGCCGTTTTAGAAACATGTTGTAGTTTCTGCTCCACCATATTTAATTACTGCTTTAGTGGAAATTTACTTTGTTTAATTATCGAGCTCAGAGCAAGCAGCACAGTAACTGGAAGAGGTCAACCTAATTGTCTTAACGAATGATTGACAATTTGAATAGAGTTGAGTGATACTGAAAAAAATATTTTATTTCTTTTTTGTTTTTTCGACAATTTTTTTGATTTAGTTGAGTAATTACTCAAATGTTTAGCCTTTCCTTGACTCCCCACTTCCTACAATACTGTACATTTAATCACCTCACTACATGACCTATTGTTTTCACAAATTAAAGATTGAAGATACAAATCCGGTCCAAACTTAGCTTATGTTTTGATTCAATGACAATAGCAACAGTAATCAGAATACAATGGAAAAGGCATTGTTGAGTTAATGCAGGACATTATGGGTAAACAGAACCAAAACCTATGGAAAAGAAAGGACAATAACTGGCTCTGAAGAAATGGCTCATGGTCAGGTACTGAAGAACACAGTAAAAGTAGTGGTGGAAATCTGGTCAACCCAAGATCAATAGGATTTGATGCAGCTCCATGTTCTGCTCTAATGTGGTGGAAAAGAAGTTAATGTCAATCGTCAACTGATCGGTCAGTTTTCTTGATGTCATAACAACCTTGCCACACATTTCCATCATCGTTGTCAAAAGATACATCGATAATCGCATTATGCACGCATCACAGCCAACTCAATCCTGTGATAAAAATAAGTTTTTCACTGTAGAGACTCCCCGGGACCCTGTCATTTTTCATCATTTTCTCTATCCCTTAATCCAATTCATGGTTGCGGATGGGCTGGAGCCTATCCCAGCTATTGTCAGGCGAGAGGCAGAGTACACCCTGGACAGGTCGCCAGTCTACCACAGCACTCAAACATGCATTGGTTTGAAAAGTGTTTTTCAATGGCATGATGAAAATACAAGACAATACAAGTTTGGTGATAAAATCAGAATGAATACATAGTAGGGCCAACACAGAGAAACAAACAACCATTCATACACACACTCACTCCTACAGAGAGTAACCAATCAACCTAACAAGCATGTCTGTGGGAGGAAGCAGGAACCCACGCATACACAGGGAGAACATGCAAACTCTCCTCAGGTTCACAGGCTGCTATCTTCTTGCTGTGAGGCTGTGGTGTTAACCTACATATTCATATGAAAAAGTCAAAGGGTCGCCCGGGCGTTAACGCAGCGCTTGTCTGGTCAGCTGACGACTAAGTTTCTTTTCAAACACGAGTTGTTTACAATGTATTGTTTTTCATGGGGAAAATGAGGTAAAATGTGTTGTACCAAACTGTTAAAGCAACAAAGTAATAAAGATTCAAAGTTAAGCTTTAGGTTTACCATTCAGCACATGTTCAGCCCTCATATGTAACAATATCCTTCAACTTAAGTCCTCACGAGCCAGCACCCTGCAGGTTTTAGGCGTCTCCCTGTTCCACCTACCAAGGTCTGAATAATGAGTCTTTAGCAAGCTTGTGCAAACCTCAAGGACAAGCTGTTGTGGAGAATCAGATGTGTTGGGGCACAGAACCTCAGTACAGTGGCTCCTGAATTGATGATGAATTTTTCTTTTCAGAAAGGTTTAAAATCCAGGATAGGCTTAGTATAAAGTCAAAACAGGTCAGTTAGGGTGGTTTATGAAGTCATGATTACTTATGGGCCCCCCCAAGGACTTGTCACTTGGGAAGAAGCCTCATGGCAGACCCAAAACTGTCTTGGCGTTTGTATCCCTCAGATGGCCCAGAAGAGCAGGAAGAGGGAAACATCTAGGGATCTCTGCTCAGACAGCTGCCCCTGCAACCTAGCTGTGAATTTACAGCAGAAAATGGATGGACGGGCAATGAATAATACAACGGTTTCAATATACAACACATTATCAGATCTATCCAAACTTCCACACTTTTAGCTGCATGTAGTCTGGGAAGGGGGGGGGGGGGGTTGGGGGTTTAGAGTTCCAAAAGTAATTTTCTTATTCCTCTTTAACACTTCCTCCAACACTTCAGTACCATAAGGAATCAAAAGACTGAAAGTGCTCTCATGCTTATGATAGAGACAGCATAAGGTCACTGATAATAATTGGTTGGGACATGTGAACAAAAAGCTTTTACATTTATGAATCTATATGCAATTACACAATAGATGTATTTATCAATATAAATACATCACTTATCCTACTACAGACAAGAAAGAGCCCATCTGGTTTATTATTATTAATGCATGCGAGTGAACCACAGCAGCAGTTTCTGCTTTTCTGTCTGTAACAGCGGACAGCTCTGGAGATGGAACAGAGATGGACTGTATGCTTAAAAACTGGAGATATATGTGATATGCTGGAAATTAAGTGTATGATCAGCTTCCCCAAAATGCTGGATGTGCAGCTAATTTGCTGCATCTGGGAAGTCTTTGTTTTGAATGTGCTAACGTTGGCATCAGCATCCAAAGATGCAACCATCGAAGTTCAATAGTTGAGGCTTTAATAATGCAAATGAAACTAACTGTATTGTCAGGCATTTCAAACTGGATGGGAGCTTGAATTATTCTAACACTATTTCTTATGTAGTGTCAGAGCCTGGAGCAGGTTTCACACACAATATCTGGCTGACTCTGACTTAAATTAAAGGCAGAGTTCTGGGGTAAGTTATGACAAAGATCCTTAAGGGCAAAGAACAAGAGCCAAATCACCTCCCTGAAATAACAAGCCAGGCGGGGTGTATTGTCAAAGCCCAGATAATTGACCCAGAGGAGCGCAATCACTGAGAATTGGTCATCAATGTTTTAATATGCAATTGTCAATTATCTGAGCTTCTCCTGACATTACCTAGCCCTTGAGGCCTCAACGCAGAGACAGGCTAAGAAAAAGCAATTAAAAAGGAGACTTTTGTGGTGCAGAAATGGCTTTGAGAAATGTGAAGACACTTTTCCTTTTACATACTTCTGGATTCTTAGTGCATCTTGCTGAGATTAAGGAGACTTTGATTTCACTTGTCGGTATCATCCTTGTTTGAAGCAAAACAAGCAAGCAAGCACAGAAGCTTGTTCTGATGGGCTGCTTTGCCTGACCTAAATCATGGGTCTGAACATACCAGGACACAGACTATATGCTGGGACTTCTGTTTGTGCTTTCCAGGGGCAAATGTCACATCAAGCAGATACAACAAACCAGCACTCCCCTTTGGAGAAAGACGACAGCCAGGGGACAAATGTAGGACTCAGATGGCTGATGTCTGAACTTAACACAAACCCGCAGGATCATTTCAGATGCTGTTTGCTTGCATAAATACTCCTCAGTAAATCATGGTGCACCGGATTAACAAAAGCTCCAAAAAAAGCAACTATATGACACAAAAAAATTAATTAGAAGGGTTTAAAATGTCTGCCAAAAAGCCATAAAATGATCTGGGATTGACTTCACACCAAGGGTGTGAAAAAGTTAGAGAAACAGCTCGCCAACAGTTCCGGTCTTTAAAAGAATAATCTTATTTAGATTAACCTCTGAACGCCCTACTCAGGAAAAGGAGCTCAGAGGTTGAGAGTGTGCTAATCTATATTTGTGACGGAGGCTTAAAGCAGAAAAGGTCTTCTGAACTCCAGTCTGAGAAGACAGAAGACATGGAGGTGAAAGTATCACAGCAGACATCAATAGTTATGAAAGATTGCTGTAGATATTTACTGTGTTCTCTTTTCATAGAGTTAGAGAAAGTACACCTTGTACCCCTCGTGTCTTTACATTTTGCTTCAAAGGAGCCGAGTTTCTTTTAACATGGTCTTGAAGATTTTATATGAAGGTTATTTTTCTTTTTTTTTTCAGATATTGGCTACTTTTTTTTAAATGATAAAGGTGGAATTTACAGATGCCATTTTTCCCACCTTTGAATCTTTTCATCAATCAGAAGTACAAGCAGCTTCACTAAACAAATAATAAAATGATTAATGTGTGGGATTATTTCATCAAATCAGGCTGGTATTCTGGATCTGGTGATCCAGAGGGTTGAAATATAGAGGGTACATGGTCCAGGTGGGCTGTTTTGAGGTTTTCGTCAGGTGACTCAACCTGTGGCTCAGTGGAGGTCCGCACTCTTTGGATGCTTCTAGTTCATGGAATGTTTTATTGATATATTTATTTTAGGGTACTGAACACTGACCTTTAAATCACTCCAGGATAAAAATGACACCTCTCACTTTTGAACCAGTGTTGAATCAACACATAACAGAAAACGTTTTTGATTTAAACAAAATGGCTTTTGTTGATAACCTTTGGTGATGTTTCTATGCAAGTTGCTGCTGGTAAAATGATTTTACACACAAACATCTACAAAGGGAGTAGCAGACCTTTTTTTAAAAAAAAAAAACCCTTCTTCAGGAGATCAAGAGTATCTGAAAGTGATGCCCTTAAAACAAAACGAGGGGAAATCCAGTAAAGACCTGGCACAGGACCTGAGAGATGCATCAGGACCTTCAGTTGATCCATGCTGGCAAAAGCCTTTTACAGAAATGATCTCCATAGGGGTAGATGTCAAGAAACTTGTCTTATGGGAGGAAAAAAGGAAGAATCGGTTGAGGTATGAAGAGCTGGACTGAAAATCTCTTTGAAGCCTGTCTAAACATTGTTAAAGAATGGGATCTTCTTTACAAGCAACAGGAAAAAAGGCAGCCAACATTTCATGCAGAGCCTTGAAAGACCGTCCAAGAAGCCTTGGGAGCTATACCTATAGAAGATTAAAAGAAATTACAAGAACATTTATATGAGAGGATTCAACATATGTTAGAAAAAAGCGATTCTGCAGGCCAGAATTGTACAAACTGTCCTGTATTTGTGTTTGTGTTTAAGCCTAATAAAATTCTGAAAAACTTTAAGTCTTCTTTTAATATATAATCAGGAAAAAAACAGACCATGTTACTAAAAAAAAAGAATGAATATGCTCATGATATCAATTAATGTGAACAAAGAGATATGTCGGGTTTTTTGTTTGTGACACTGATGCTAAAAATGTGAAAGTTTAAAGCAGGAAGAGACCATGTTTTCCTCATTTATTCAGCATGACACAGTTCCTGGCCCCTGGTAAAAATAAATTTCCTTTCTCATTTCAGTTGTGAGGCCTGCCGCTGTGTTTTCTGTCACAGCGGCTGTTTGGCCACATACTGTTTCCATATCCCCACCGTTTCTCCTCTCGCACCTCGAGTGTCACGACTGCAGCCACAGGCTCCACTGAGCAAGCACGGGCCTTATTACGCCTCCCGGTCACCAATATCCCCCCTGGCCTTCACAAAACCTGCTTACAGAATCAGATAAAATAGCGTGTCGTTCCACAAATTACCAGCTGACGGCCTCCCACCTCCACTCAAACTTTTTCGCGTTTTAACCCTCATGGGACTTTTTTCCCCCTTCCTCTGCCTCCCCTCCGTTTCCAATTTGTCAAGTGAAAACTGGGTGTGAGAAATTGTTGTGTTTTCCAACAGAGCCAGGGGTGCCGTTTATCGCTGCCTGAGTGGAGATAAATAAGAATGCTCATCAATCCCAATGAGGTGCAACACAAACATCAAATTAATTACGAGGCTGGCTGTGTGATCACCACAAATGATTAGTCAAAAAACTCTTTCAGGGTACAATAGTGAAGTAGATGTTGCATTTCTGATTATAGAATCAAATCGCAAATCTGGCAGGGGCAAAGGCTGCTATCTCTGGGGTGGATTCGATTAAGTGGGCACGGCTGGATGTAGCACAGGAGGAGGTGAAATAAAAAGCAATAATCCCAACAGTATCTGAATCAATCAGTTCATTTCATTTGGCTAGATGTCACTTACTCATTAGCTTGGTCCCTCTTTGGATGTGTGTGTGTGTCTGAGAGAGAGAGAGAGGGAAGGTGTGGGGGATGCAAGATGTGGATTGGAGAGGAAACTTGCTTTAACTGCATCAAGATTTTTCTTTACTCCTACTTGTTCCTCTGCATGCAGGCTTTCTGACAGGCTGTGCTAAAGGTCTATCCCATAATTGCATTTTACATTCTGACTCTCATTAGGCAAGATCGGAGAAGATGCGCCTAAATCCAAGCTGAAGATGAACAATGTAAGGAGAATGAATGCCACTGAATGTTCTGTGTGTGGCCGGCGGATTTGCTCACATTACAGGGTATCCCAGTTTAGTGGTGGTGGGAGCTGTGGGAGGCAGGGGAGGTCAACCGCCTTGTTTACCAGGGAAAAAAATCCCAACCAATCTAAATCCTCCTTGCGTTCTTTTTTTTTTTAGCCTGTCACAAACACATGGCTCAGATCACGTGGTCAGCGACATCTGCCCAGTAGCAACACACAGGGCTATGACAAAGTTGACAGCTTGCACGGTCTGGGACGCGATTAAGTGGTCTGTGAGGCTGTTCGGACACACAAAAAACTGACTTAAATGGAAAAAGAGGATTTTCAGGCTCGAGCTTCAAATTAATGCGGCTGCAAAGAGGCAAAGCTAAATGTTGTAAAACCAAAATAGCACTTCTTCTTGCCCCCTGGAGGCTGAAGCAGATCTGGTTGTTTTAAAAGATCTTTGGGGTATCTTAACAATTGCAAAGTTCTCAGTGCAGATCTCCTCTAATCATCCTCTTATCACTGCCCAAATCCATCTTCTCCTCCCGCTAAGCCACGTACAAAAAGCGGCTCCTAACACCGTGACGCACTTTGCCTAATCAAAAGATTCTTGCATTAAGTTAATAAAGCAGAATCCGAGTCTGGATTCGTCTCTGAATCTCGTGAGAGACGCTTTTGTGAAATTCCTCCAAACACCCTAACCCTTCAAGAAAACCTGCAGGTTGACACGCAAATAAAATGTGACAGATGAGATCTCCGTAGTCGCTGCAAATCCCTGCAGAGGCATTATTCATACATGATGGGGGTATCGGCATTTTTCATATGGAAGTAAAAGTTCGAAGCAGATCGGCTCAGATTCCATAAGTTACCTTCTCCCGTGTAGTTCCTGAAGCCTAATCTTGTGGGAGTTATAACACTGAGAATCGGTACCGAGTAACACACGTGATCTTCCTCAGCTGCCTGCCGGCGGAGAGGAGAGTAAAGGAGAGGAGAGGGTGCTGCTAAGGAAGACGGGAGGAAAGTTGGAAGGCGAGTCCTACCTTATAATCGCTGTGTCGCCCTGGCGGATGGTGATGTTGTCGGTGGCACGCTGCATATCCACACTTCGGACAGGGAATCCTGTAGGGATAAGACACAGCAGTCTGAAAAAAGACGCCTGCAGTTGCCTCCAACACGATTTGCGTCCGACTTGCATTTTAAAGCACAGAAGCGCGCGTTTCGGGAGCAATAGATCCAAGGGTAAAAAAGAAAAAAAAAGGGTGAGAAAGGAGGATTAATAGTCCAGACTCCTGGTAACAATTGGCGCTCCTAAGCAGTCCGAAAGGGTGGGTGACTGAAATGTTTTTGAGACCCAAAATTTAAAAAGAAAAGAGCGGGTTCTATAGTCCAGTGATGCGTAATGCTCTCTGCGTAAAGGGACGGCACAACCAGCAGCTACGACGGAGAGAGGCGGGCTTCTGTTCAGAGTCTGGGAAAGTCACTCCCCACCTCCACCTCCTCATCCTCACTGTTTTCCTGCGCGCACGCTCTCTCTCTCAGATTATCCAGCCGTCTGACTGCGAAGCTCCTCTTATTGGTTGTCAGGACAACAGCACCACCTGAGGTCCCTTTCAGTGAGACACAGCTGAGCAAGGACTCAAGAACAGTGTGAAATAGAAATAAGTTTAAAATTTGGAGAAGAGCGAAAAAGAAACATTTAATGCACACAAGGAAAAAGGGACAGGGATTTCAGATAAGGGACCATGATGCATCATCATGCACGAGCAAGTAGGGAAAAAATGCAATCTTTCCTCCTGAATGCATATTTTCACAGCAGCATGCTTTTATCTCACTTGAGAAGAGACGTTCAAACTCAGTGGGGATTACTAGAATATCAGTACATTACTCTTGAAACAAACATTATTTTCCCAGGAATGTGTTTATCTAGAACAGAGGCTCCCATGTTATTCTCCTGCCAGGATGATTTCCATTGAGTCTGATCTGGTGGAAACACTGTAGTTATGTATTTAGTTAGTTATATATTTAAGTACATATATATATATATATATATACTGTAAGTACATATAAAGCAAGCGGGCACAGCTCATCGACAGAAGTACCCTTTCATCCTGTTTTATTATGTGCTTTTCCTGGTAATGACATTAAAAGGATTAAATAAAGATCAAAAAATGTAAGATGCGGGTTCAGAGGGTTTTATGCGAGAAAAAAAGAAGCATTGACATGCAAACTAGTCTTATGGCAAAACAGAACAGTCATTATGATTTAATTGCTTATTCCTGTCCACCGGAGACACAAAAACAACTACAAAAGAATGGCATGTTGAACCAAATGTTGTGAAATAGTGATGAGACAACAAAGTGTGCGTTTGAAGGGGGGAACAGACTGAAAGATTGGGTTACAATTCTATGACACCCATCCTGCTAATGCTTTTGAAACTGAATGAGAGATTTGGAGTCTTGCTTCCAGCCACTGTTTTGTCATAGTTTTACACATTGTGTAATTAAAACATCACAGTTTACATTATAATAGACACCGTGGGTATTGCATCAAAATGAATTGTTTCCTCAATTATTGTGTCCTCTCCCTTAGTGTTGGACACTCAAACATGCATTTTTATGAAATACATCGGTTTGAAAATTGTGTTCATTGACATGATGAAAATATAATGTTTTCCACAGAAGTTTTCCTGTGAGACTGGGAATTGAGAATTATAGAGCCCGTGAGTGTAATGAATTAATGCAGCATTCATGTGGTTACAACATATAATGGACCCAAATTTTCACTGAATGTGCCGCTGTAAAAGAGGGCACTGTTTTGCGCTTTCTTTACAGAAACTCAAGTCTACAGACCATAGAAGCTAACATGGCGGCTCAGATGCTGACAGGAACAGTGGTAAGAAAAGACGAGAATGATTGATTTTACCTGTCCGCAAAAGCTTGCAGCTCAGTCTCAGCCTGGCCATGGTGGGCTGACAGCCGCGGTCCAGTAAACTAGTCTAATTATCTCAGAGTCATGCTTATCAGAAACTGGCATCCAAAACAACATGATACACTGTAGTACCATCCATTAATGGTGTGTCAAAGTTACAGGCGCATAGTGCAGCTTCGATTAGCAAAGAGAAAGCAATGTATTGTGTTGTTTTAGAAGGTGCGCCCAAGTTTAAAGAGAAAGGTTCAAACATGCTTATTTTAAATGCCATGATATTCAAATGTGTTTGCTTTGACAAGGCTCCTCTCTTTGAATAAACAGTGAATCAAACAGAAAAGAGATGGAGAAGAAGGAAGCTGACCAAAGAGCTAATGCACTCTGAGCATTGCACAGCTACTTGTGATGGTTTTACCAGACATAATCACCTCTTCCCCACATGGGGCCTATACTACGAAGCCAGGTTAACATACCCAGGATTTCTCTCTGTTACCTGGGTTGACTTAACTAGACATCCGCGATCTTGATTTACGGTACAACGAAGCTGGTTATCAACTCGGTAACTCAACCCGGAGTTTCCCTGTCTGGATCAGTGCGCGTTCACATAAAATGGGC
>JBBBVT010000009.1:3887100-3897376 GCA_037177035.1 Craterocephalus eyresii | reverse complement strand
CAGGAGCAATCTTAATAGATATGGCGCTAATCGTAGAAACATGACCGGAGCAAAACAGCGCAGCAAATATTAAATAGTGCAGCAGTTTAGCCCTCGTTATAGCTCAGCGCCATAAAGTCTATATTGGACTAAAAAATTTATGAAGGGTGTGTCTCAATAAGCATGCTATCACATTTTTGAGCACTACATTTAAGTGCACAGCAGATTCACATGCACATTCAACCAAAAACGCTAAAAAGAACCAAAAACTTTGTGAGGAATGATGCACACTACTTGCGCTAAATGGACGCCATATTCCTGATGTAGAAGAAGGACTAAGAGTTAGCAGTTTTTGACGGTTTAGTAGACGTACATAGGTAATAGGTGCTACAAATTATTAATCTTTTAGTTGATAGATGCTTATTTGGTGGTTATATTTGGTAAGCTGGTGAGTCACTGTTAAATTCTGCTCTGTCATTATTGGTAAGTCAAAACCTAACCATGAAAGTGTGTGCTACAGAAGCAAGTGCACAGTGTGCACTTACGTATTGAGACAGGCTCAAACACAGGCCATTTTGAAAGCCCACTATGGTGTACTTAGCAAAAAAAATGCAAACAGACATTATCGGAGGAAGAGAGAAAAGGCAAGAGAGAAGGAGACAGAGCAAGAGATAAGACAAGAATCGAGATAGGACCGTCTTTTACTGGCTGGAGAGATATCACAGTACCAGGAGGATGCAAGATGGATGCTGAATTAGCATTGATGGGGGCACATCACTGAGAAAATTGCAAAAAGTTCTGTAGTTTAAAGTGAAGCACCATAAGATCCAATTTAAGAAATTAGATGAAAGAAATCTGTGAATTTTGCTTGATTAAAATGCTTTATTGTTAACGTAAATTCTGTCTGACTCAACAATAATTGGCTGATTAACGATTCTGTGCAGTTGCTTTGCACTGTAATCTTTTAAAAAATCACTATATTGCAATAAGCAAAAGCTACGCATCGTCTTAATGTATAATGTATATGTGCATAGCTCATGTTTTCATCTTTTTAGTTTGTAATCAGAGAAAATAATTAAAACAACAGGGAGTTGTGAACTATATGGCAGTGTATGTCCATACTTGTGAACACACACATACACAAAAACCACATGGATGGATGTACTTCACATCACCATCAAATATTCTATTCATGATTATGCTGGCTTAAGCTGGAACCCAGTGGAGAGGAACAAAGAGATTTTTGAATACAGCACAAATGAAGACATTTTCTCAACTCATCTCACATAGATGTTTTCAGAGTGCAGCTGAAGGGGATTTAACTACACTGTCTTTCTGAAAAGAACGACTGTGTTCCCACAATTGCACCGTTTGATTCCATCTAAGATTATGAATAGAAGGTAAAAAGTGGTTTAAGGTGAAGGCTTCATGATTCAACACTAATAGTGTCTCAGAATTTGCATGTGATGACCTAGGGTGTCATAAAATAGATCCATAAATTCTGCATGAAGATTTTTATTTTCTTTCCATCTAAAACTTAGACTCTGATGCTTTGGTTTTATGTTTATCAAGTCTGACTCATCCCAAACAGCCAGAAGGAATTAAAAATGTAAACAAAATTAAAGCTGAGGTCTAAAGAGCATAGATGAGTGTTTTGAGAGTGCATCTGTGGGAAAAAAAGATTATCTCTCATAAAACGTGACACACATTCTCCCTATTCCCACTTTTACTTGTATTTCTATTCAACAATATGAAAAGTTTTTTTCTTTGGGTTATGCATCACAGATAAACAGTGATGTCTGTAAAATGTAAAACTTCTTATTTGTTATTTTTTGTTTGATATTTTTTTGTTCATCTATGCTTCTGATCATGGTGGGAATGGGACAGTAGGATTATATACATACAGCATCCTACAGCACCAAAAGCAGAGACGTTATTTTTAACTCTTCACTGGGACTTTAGCCATCACTTTGGTGTACTACACTCCCAGAACACAAAATGGGTTGTTTGTATTCTTACTATCCATCTGCTTACTTTTGTTTTTTGAGGAGAAATCTCGTCTGTTCTCACCTTATTATAACTGCATTAGTTGGCATCGCTGCAAGACAGAAATGAATTGTGACTTATTAAACTGTGATCATTTCAAAGCGCACGCTTTACCAGCTGGAGGGATAAAATGTTTGACAACAATGGTGTAAAATTAAAAGAACACCACACAGCGTTGACATCCACAGTGCACTTATTCAAGTCAACCGGGGCGAACTGAGGAGCCCAAACCCATCTACATGAGTATACACAAAAAACTGATTTAACTCAACACAAACAAAAGCTGTTACACAAGATTAGTGCACAAGAAATGCATAAGAAAGTAGAAAAGAGAGATGTACAAACTGTATCCTTGCTTATTTATGCTGATGAAACATTGATTTGT
This sequence comes from Craterocephalus eyresii, assembly GCA_037177035.1. NCBI lineage: Eukaryota > Metazoa > Chordata > Actinopteri > Atheriniformes > Atherinidae > Craterocephalus > Craterocephalus eyresii. The sequence continues at coordinate 3,894,966 of JBBBVT010000009.1, read as the reverse complement.
AGTGATGGGACTGAGCCTTAGTAGGATCACATGCTGGTTAACACATAGCTCCAGCAGGGGGAAATCACAATGCAAAATGAATTCTGCTGCTTTGTCCTCAAGGATCCAATAATGATGTTGATGAAACAGCAGGGTCAATCAGGGAGTTATTAAGCCATGCTTAGGGTTTTTGTCAAACACAAGTTTAAGAAAACAAAAGTTTGTTTGCACATGTTTGAGAGACCTTGAATGAATTCCGCTTGATTCTCGTAATTTTCTTACATGTAAGACATGATTATAGGAAAGTGAAGAATGAAAAGTATGGATATCTCTGCTGATGTGTAACCTGCTGGTACATGAGGGCTTGTTCCCATAGTTACTGATGATTTGATTCTCATCTGGTACACTAACAAGTACCTAACTTTGGTTCTAAAACAACTCTGCAGAATTCTTCAACAGGGGATAAATTAGAATGGAGATTGAGAGATGACAAACCCACAGGAGGAAAGCTCCAGCTTTCTCCTGGTTTTAATAGCTGACAACACTGCTATCATTTTTTGAAAAAAAAAAGGTTATACTGTCTGCTCCAACACGAGGCTATATATTGCTCTTAAAAATACCTTTTTAAAGAGCCTGACACAGTGAGGTGGAAACTCACTGTGTCTAATTAATTTACAATAAAACAAATGGACAAGTTAATGAAGCCTGCTCTGTATAATGGGGTTATTTTCACCTCTTTCCTATTTTTTCCTTAAGTAATTTTAGTAGTAGGTGCTATAAATAATCGTAGCAGTGTATCATAGTTATGTATCAGGATGGCAGTATGCTCTGTCATTGCTGGAGGACCTTCCTCATGAGACTTTAATAAGAGAACAAGTTTAGAGATTGCTTTGATTTCCTTCCATGATAAATGGCTCATGTCTTGTTTGTAGATTTGATCAAGCTATTCTTCATCAGCTGCGTCTGAAAGTGACTCTGCTGTTGCTGATGATGTCTATATAAGCGCGGATGTATTTATGGCCTCTTGCTGCAAATCCAAACCTTTTTTTTTTTAACTTCAGAACTTATAACACAAAATACTTCTGTTATTCCAATTTCTTCTGAAATATTTGTTGTATCAGGTTTACTGATAAGTTCCTCTGTGTCACATTAAATAATGAATGAATGAATGCTTTGGATGCATGCTATTTACTTGTAGAATGCGCACTATCTTTATATGATCACATCAATAAAAATGGAGAAGCATCAACATCCCTTCAAGACCAAGAAGAAAAACCAGGCTTGCACATATGAATATACACTTACTGACCCCAGTATTAGACCTATTTAATTGCTTATTAAAACAAATAACTAGCAAATTCCATTGCAGCAATTAAATGAATTTACATGTCCACATGACTCCCTGAAGTCCAAATGGCGAGATGGTCAGAATTGGGATGGTTGCTGGTGCCAGCCTGTTGATCTACTAGGATTTTCCATACACCACCATCTTTAGGGTTTGCATTTAACAATGTAAAATATATATCCAGTGAGCAGCAGAGAATAGGCAGATTGTTACAACCAAGGAATGTAGAACAGCATCTCTTATAGCACAACAAGTCCGACCTTGAGGAACATAGACAACAGAATATGAAACTAAGGCTACAAATTACTCAGACTCACCACAACAAGACAAAATATGATGGAAAAATGTTGCATGGTCTGATGTTGCATGGTCAGAATTGAGTGTAAACAACATGAAAGCATGGACCGATCTTGCCTTTACTTAATGCTTTATGCTTGTTGTTGTGGTGTTATTGTTCATGGGACATTTCCTGGTACATATTGGGCTTGGTACTACCAACTGAGCATCGACAGTCAAAGCCTCCCCAAGTATAGATGCTGGCCATGTCCATCCCTTAATAACCACAATGACCCCCCCCCCCCACCCCACACCTTTTTTTTTTGCAAAAGTCTGTTAATTAATGCCTTTAAAATGTTCATTTGTGATTAGGAATAAATTATATGAAAAACTTATAGTGCCACTACATAAACTAATGTTTGTTACATTTTGTAACAAACCCTTACCCCTGTGGAAATTACTTTAAATGTGCCACCTTTATCTAATTTTTTTGGAATGCAGAGCTGAAGTTCTTTTTCAAAAAAACACATTACTATAAAAAGTCTGAATTACTGATAAAATTCTGAGAGGAATTAAAATGCTAAATGGAAGAGTGAAATGTTGTAAAGAAGAAACACACTGTGCAAGAAGAGAATTAATTGAGGTCACTCTCCAGCAGTTATTAGCTCCATAAAACACCTTTTGTGATTCCTCAAAATGGCACAGTTTTTTGCAGTGAAAAAATTCTACACCAAGCAGAGAGCGATTCTGAAAAAGAAGAAGCTAAAGTAGCAGAGAAGCCTGTAACAGGACATATAATAGTGGTAATGTTCCTTTCTAATGTTTTAACTGTCTTAGAAATGCCCCGATTGCCAGTGTATTGGCTGAACAAACATCTGGGCCACTCTGCAGTGAATTGTGCAAAGCATTAACCTGTTGGCCAGTACCTTCATAGGGGTGAGAGCATCTTTCAATTTTAATAAAACATGCATTCAAGCTTGATAATTTTTTTAGTTCTTTTGGTAAATTTTTCCAGAGTTGCAATGATCTAAACAGACTTTTGACAGACAATACTGCATAAGCAATTGGAGTCTGGCGCAGGACAGGCCTCCTTAGCACCTAGATAGCTGGTTGCAGTCCTTATCACGGTGGGTAAGTGGATCAACAGTGGGTTGCAGTTAAGGAACTCTACTGCTCAACCCACCAATAAGAAATGCATGTTATTTGTGTGTCATCATAATAGCAATGGTAACATATTTAGCTGTTTTTCATTATTTGAGAAAATGGGAGCATGTAGATGTTGAACAACAGGGGCCTCAGGATGGAGCCCTGGGGAACTCCACAGGTTATTTTAATTTGCTCAGATTTATAGGTGCCTATAGACATAAAGTTGTACCTGTCTTTTAGATAGGACTAAGACCAGTTAATTGTAGTGCCAGAAAGTTCTACCCAGTTTTCCAGCCGGTCTAGTAAGATATTCTGGCCGAATGTGGCAAATGCAGCACTGAGTTCCAGTAGTACAAGACCTGAAATGTTTCCCGCGCTCTGTGTTCAACTACCATTACAGACCGTAACTAGAGCAGTCTCAGTGCTGTGATGTGGTTGGAAACCTGAAACAGTTATTTAGTGTCAGGAAGTTTTATAATTGTTGGAACACAGCTTTTTCTATAACCTTACTAAGAAAGGCGAAGCTTGAACAGGACCTGTAGTTGCATGAGGGACAGGTTTCAATAGTTCTTTTTCAGGAGTGTCTTGATAACGGCTGTTTAAGGGTCTGAGGGAAGATACCTGAGAACCGGGACATGTTTAGAATTTGTAAAATATCTGAGGCAATGCATCCTGACACAGTCTAGAAAAACCCTACTGGTAGGGTGTCAAGACAGCAAGTGGTGGTTTTCAGATGGGTAATGATCAATCTAGGTTTTTTGGATTGATTGGATGTCTTTAAGTGGACCCAGTGATGACATATGTCCTTTTCTTTACATGGAATCACTGACTGACTGCCGGATTTTCTGAATTTTTTTCAGCAAAGAAAGTAGCAAACTCCTGACAGGACTTTTTGGAAAGAAGTTCAGGGTATTGGAGGATTATTTAACCTGACAACAATAATTAACAGGGCTAAAGTATTAATTTTGTTCTTAGCAATGATGTCAGAAAAAAAGGTCTTGCATTTTTCAGCTCCAGATTATAAATCCTTAGTTTAATTTATTGTTACGACTACACAGACCACAGCCATCTATTGTGTGGTCTCTTATGTTTATTTTTTTTAAAAGTACAGCATCATAAGGTCCTCCACTTTCCCAAGTTTGCTGTTGTCTGAAACTGATACTAGGACCCAGTGCTCTGGTGGATGTAAGGGACCCATGATGTATGAAGTGATTGACGGGAGTCAAGTCAAGTCAAGTCAAGTCAAGTCAAGTAAACTTTATTTATATAGTACTTTAAACATAGCAGCAGCCGATACAAAGCGCTGAACAGAGTTGAAACAGAAATAAGGCTACAAGAAAGAAAAGTAAACATTTAAGAAGCATAAAACAACAATAAAAACAGTAAACAGAATAAAAGACTTCAAATAACAAAGACGACGACAAAGTGGCTTATGAAGGGTGGAACGCCAGGGCAAACAGGTGAGTCAGAAGCAAGGACTTAAAAACTGCCAGTGATGGGGACACCACAGCATATTCAAAATGATGTGGGACAACACCAGAGGACATGCTGCCATTAATAATGTCGAGAACAGCCAACCTAAGAGTTTGAATGAGCTCTTTAATCAGACGTGGAGGGATCACATCCTCAGGAGAGCCAGAGGATTTTAAGCGACTCACAAGTTCATAGAGAGAAGGTAAAGTAAAAGGCTCAAAGTGTGAAAGGACGTGGTTGGAAGGAAAGGAGGGCGCTGATGGAGAAACTAAAACAAAGGGGGAGCCTAAATGGGGGACACAAATTGAAGATCGGACAGCCGCAATATTATCAATAAAGAAATTCATAAAGTCATCACAAGTATGATCAGAGGGGAAACAGCTGGCAGCAACAGGAACGAGGCAGGAGTAGCAGCGGTAGAGGTTGAGGGCTCTGGATTCCGATGGCGACATGATGGAGGAATACACCAGCAGACCACAATGTTTCACCCGCTTACCACCAAGCTTTCCAAGCGGGCTGCAGCGTCTCCTAGATTGGGGCAGCGGTGGATGATAGCGCAGGTAGTCAGGGATATTAGAGAGCAGTGGTGGCAGAGTCCCGTGCTTGTAGCAAACTGGTTTGCCCAGGCAATAACGCAAAGCCATAAGAGTCGTGCGATCGGCCGACTGTTAAAGACAGCAACAGAAACATATAACAACACGGAGAAACAAGCAGACGGCAGACGAGCGGCCAGACATAACTCCGCCATCTTGCAGTACAATACAGTAAGGAGCATACATTTAAACTGTAGTGGATTCTTAGTCAAAGAAGAAATTCCCAGCCAAAGCATTTATGACCAATTTTGTTTACAAAATGTCTTGTGTCATAAAAACGTCTTGTGGACATCAACAGGTTAAAAATAGAGAGAGAGAAATAAAATGAACAAACAGGGACTTGAAGGGAAAAACATCTGTCTACCACAGTGATTAAAAATGGATGTTCTTGTTGGTCCTGTTTGGCTTAAGGACTCCTGTAAAGTTTTGCTCCCCACCTGACAAATGGAAAAATGAGTGGAAACACATTGTGTTATTTGAAGGAGAAGGTGCGAGATAAGAAAGAAAAAAATAGAAACCCTGAGCCATCTCTGTCATGTTGATCAAAAGTGACAGCTCTGTATTACGTTTGACTATTTACCCAGCTCTGCCTGCACACAAGCAGAAATAAGGAATATCAGTCTTCAGTTCCAATTCTTCAATAAAGACAACAGTTGAGCCAAGCGTACGGGCTAAGATGAAAGGTGAGATTGATGCGTTGTGGCGTTAATTCTCCCCAGCGGCTGCATTTACCACCTTTTTTTCAATAACGCTTAGTGTTTTAGGGAACACAGCCATACTAGCCACCCATTCAAAAAAAGAACTGAAGGGATTATCGAGGCAGTGAACAGCAAGTGTGTCGTCTAGATGGAGGGTGGGCAGGAGGAGGGGAGGGCTCTGGCTGCAGAAGGATTGTGGGGGAGATAGCAGAGGATGGGTGTGAGGTTGAGTAGATGGAAGAGACACGATCAGCGGGTAGTCACAGAGATATGGGGAAAGTGAAGAACCAGGGAGTCAGAGAGGAGAGGTTGAATTTATTCAGGTGTGGGCCTCGGAAGCCAGCAGTGGAGATTTAAAATCCTCCTTCGTCTCACCCCATGCTAATGGAAAAGCATCAGTCATGAGTGGAGAGTCAGAGATAAATACATCACGGGGACTGAATGCCTCGCAGCACTTTCTCCAGCATTCAGAGGAAGATGGTGGTGGGATGGGTGGGTGTGTGCTGGTAATTCTAACCACAGGCCAGCATCTTCACACAGCGGCCGTATGCTTTCACTGAAACAAGGACGTAATATATTGCCTGTTTATGCGACACATACACATCTAGATGAAATTGTATTTAGTGGTAGGTGCTTGGGAGCAGAAATAAACTTTAAAAGGGACAGTGTATAACTAATTTGGTTTTTAATTTGGGTTTATTCGCAAAAGATTAAGTAGGCTACTGCCATGTTTCATCGCCATCTTTGAATACACCAAACTCAACTTGACAAACCTTTTTGCCCTATGAATTTTAGCAGTGAACCTGTGCGTTGCCAGTGGAAATGGAGAAGCATCCATACTCTTTGCCTTGTGAGAGGGAGGAAAGATAACCAAGAAAAGAACAAGGATTAATAACCTGTTATTGCTATATAAAATGGCAAAGACGGCTAATCTGTTAGCCTTACGTGGGACGCCTCGTTACAACAGATTTTCCTCTTGCAATGCTGAAAGGTTAACTAACCCTGCTTTGACTGCCTCTACCTCTTCCTCCATCAGATCATCTTTTAGTCCACAGGTCACAAAAAATTATTCTATTCGATGATATTAGCTATTAGCAGTAGCTGGTACTGCTACGTATCAGCATCAGTAAGGAAACAAAATGATATTGTTCTGTACCTTGTCAAATGACAGGACACTCCAACTTGTGCATGATGTTGATGTTTTCATATTTATGACATATATATGCAGCTTTGGTAGCAGTAATAATGCACTTAAACGGCACGGCACCAGAGAGCGCCACTCGTTGTTTGCATTAAATTAGTGCGCCACTAGATGGGAGTAATTATTACACACTGGGCCTTTACAAACTCAAAATCAAATCATTGCCAGAATGCCAAGTCAATTTAGAATAGTTTTGATTTCCACAAACTTTTAAGTTGGAACTGAAAAGAATAAAGGGACCATTTTAACAACACATCTTAGATCTTGATTAATAAAATATTTTTGTTTAAAATCTTCATACATTATATAGTGAAATAGTTTGAGAACAAAACAACATAAGAACAATCAATGGAAATCATTAACCCACTGAGGTCTCTTCTAGTGTTCTCTGCCAAATGCCAGTCAGGCTGCATAAATCCTGTTTCTGACAGTGTGAGCAGAAACATGCACATTAGTGACCTGCTGGAGGTCTCTTTGGTTCTGGCAGTACTCCTCCTGTTTCTCCTGTTATGCAAAGGAGTCCTGCTGCTGGGTTGCTGTCCTCATATAACCCCTCCATGCCTCCTGATATGCTGGTCTGTCCCCTGGAATCTCTTCAATGTTGTTGACACTGAGCTTGGAGACACAGCAAGCTATCTTGCCACAGCACACATTGATGTGCCATCCTGGGTGAGCTGAACTACCCGAACTATTTCTTTGAGTTGCAAAGATGGCCTCATGTTACCTTTAGTGGTGAGGGTACTGGGAAAATGTGTCCAAAAAAAAAAAATCTGCCAGAGAGGCGGGCAACAGTTTCTATGGACAGTCTTGCCTCTTTTTCCACCTGTTGTCTGTTCCATTTGTACAACAGCAGGTGAAATAGTCCACAGTGTTATTTCTCAACTGGATACATTGATATCCCATAAGTGTGACTCACTTTGAGTTACATGGTAATGATGTGTTCCTTTTAATTTTTGGAGCAGTGTTTATTGATTAGTTATCAGAAGTATTGCTTGATGACCAATTTAAGGAGTATTCAGTCCCTCACAACACTAGATTTAGATTTGGTGGCCTAGGAATGGATGGCTGGCATCTGTCACTTAAAGGAACTATACCTGATATTATTTTAATCTTTCTAAGAAAAATGGTTTTCTATGTGGTATAGTATGTGGTAAA
>JBBBVT010000009.1:3847794-3858491 GCA_037177035.1 Craterocephalus eyresii | reverse complement strand
TCAATGAACTCAATATAACAAAACAAGTCCCAACTGAATGTGGATCCTAATCTATTCCAGAAACAAACAAAAGAAAAGAAAAAAACAAGACACATTAGCTAAGTTACTACCAAAGATGCTCATACACTTTGATGTCTGAAAAGGCAGTAGAAAGAAGTGTGAAATCATTAAACAGATGTACTAAAAACACTAAGAAGGGGATGCCAGGAATTTGTAGTTATCTGGGACTTTGGTACTTGGCAACAGAAGAGAAGTCATTACCATGTGGGCAGCCTTAGGGGTGCCATCTGAGTACTGAACCCCCAGTTAGTTTGACCTTTTCTCTCCTCTGTCAGAATCAGTTGGTATGTTTATGCTTCCAACTAATTATGGTTAACAACTGGGAAATACTTGCATACATATTAAACAAGCTCTAACAGCAACAATATCCAAATTTTCCCAGCATGCTGAAGCACATTGGCTTCAGTTATCAAAGATTTTCATGACTGCATCACTGCTGTTCACTTCCATTCTGAGTTGTTTTTGTGATGGAAAAGGAGAAAACTCTTGACCGCCTACAATCTGATATAAAGGGTTGACGTGGTGATGAATGTTCAAACATCCTATGAGTAGGCCACTTAAACCAGGGAGCTGGAAGTGCCTTAATGCAGCACAAACCTCCCCAAAAAGTAAAAAAAAGTAAAGTTGCTTTGAGTTAAGCTTAAGTGAGAGCAGTTACTGGAATGTGTAATGTATTCTAAATGCACACTTATGATTGAAAGTACTTAAAAAAACACTAACTGTATTAAAATATTGTAAAAATACATTGTATTGTTGAGATTTTTGCTTCCATGTACTAGCATGGGTAGTTGCTACAGTGTGCCAAGTAGAAGAAGTGCTGTGAGTTTATATTTGTTGCTACAATCAATAGTTCCAACCAGGGCCGCCCCTCACTAAACACAGGGCCTCATCTAAGGAGGTCCACATTTTGCACAAGAGGACATATTTGCACTACCTTAGGCAAAAGCGCAATGGATGTGTATATGCACTATACCGTGAGTCGGAGGAGACAAAAGAGACCAGCTGTAATCTGGCCACCCAGTGATTGTCATTGGCACTAAACATCTGACCAATCAGAGGATGGGTGCGCGTGCAGGCAGGCTCTCACTACAGAAGGTCAGATTTCAATATGTCGTCCAAAAGACATTATGAATCGGATGCGAGCAAGTGAGAAAAAAAAAGGTAAAACACAAAGAAACTCGTGCTTTACTTCAACGTGGGTATGTTGTTGAAATAAAACATCAGTTTCTGTCTAAACTGGAGAACTTTTTCTAGCCAGTGGCCCTAATTAACATTTATCGAATGCCTTGTTAATGCCTCCTCCGCTGCTAATAAAGAGAATGATGACAGAGAAGGCCAGTTGTTGGTGGTCGTATATGAGCTATAAACTGTAGACAATATGGGCTACTGTGTGTGTACCATGGAAGAAATGTCAAGTTGGCTGATGAAATAATTTGATCATAACCAGATAAACTCTGACCTGTGGCTTGTGGAACACACAGAGGGGACATTACTTCAGCAAAATCAAACACAAGCTTCAATATGGATGAGTACTTCAGGAAGAAACTAGACTTGCCAGTAAACAAACACCACCATTTCCACCATCAACTGATTTAGGAACACCAACTATAAGGGCTTGAAAATAGGAGGGAAAATGCAGCAAATTTGTAACTAAACAAGCAACATTTAGAAAATTTGTTCTTCGAAATTCTTGTGCTTAAACCACATTCTGCACTATGATCAACCAGTGTTACAGCATGCATGCAACTAGTTTTACCTGAATTTCAAAGGTCCGGGGATACAGAAGGTCCATGACGGGATCAGGAGACAGCATCCAGAAAGTAGAAAGAGAAAAAGTGAGAAAATAAGCTTTTTACAACATGTATGAACATTTTAAAAAAGCTAAAACTGCTGCATGCTTACCTAAACTTCTCTGAATATTATTAGACTGGAAGTATAGAATAGGGAGAGTGATGAGCACAGATAAGTCATCGGCCTTTTGTTCCAGCCAAAGCAGCTGTTGAAAGCTCTTTGTCTTCTCTATATCAAACTAATTAGCTGATTTCTCAAGTAGGACCAATGGCTGACAGATTCTGGTCCATGCCAGGGCGAGATAGTGCATTTCAGCCAAGTCTGGCATGGAGGCATGAGACAGGTTGGCCTGTGGTCAAGCCTCAGAAGAACTGAATAGGGTTTAGCTTTATTAACAGACAGGGTGTGAACATCTTCATACTCTATGACCGTGGAGAAAAATAGAACTAATTATTTCAGACAGATTTGTAAAATAATACACGGTTGAAGGAAGGGAGGGAGCATAAAAAGGTCAGGAAGATGTGCAGCATTGTAGCCAATTCCGTCAATGAGTTGTTTATCAGTTACAGCTGCCTGTGTGTATCTGTGTGAGTGTGTGCTGAGGTTGAGTAATGAAAGTCAGTCTCTGCACTGAATTGCCTCCATCTCTAAAAAACAAGGGGAAAATACACACCAAAAATGCTTCTTTCAAAGTGAAGGTGAACAACTCAGGAGACTGAATTAAGCGAAATAAAAGAGAAACTGGAGGAGCAGCAGGGCAAAGGCAGAGCCGAGTATGAGCTGGTGTTACCTTACACGCGGCTTTGCATTTATTGAGCTTGAAAAGAAAAACTCAAAACTGGAACTTGTAAGAAAAACAACCATAAACACCTGGTGGAGTAAAACCTTGTAATTCGAGGCCTGTCAGAGCTCAGGGGCTATAAGTCTCTACTTTATCGTCCATGAGAGGTGATCATCCATTTGCAGTTTGTCATATCAGAGTCTAACTGATTTATACTTTTAAAAAAAGGAAGAAGAATGCCTTTGCATTTAGCCATTTCACCTGTATGACTGTGCAGGAATTATCTGATGAGGACTGATGCTTTGTTTTTGCACCCATAGCTTAACAACATCTTCAAGAAGCTTGTGTCCTCCAGAAGGTGGGTCAAAAGGTTTACATAAACACACACATGGATGCTGTCGCAATGATCAACAGTCAGCACTTTCCTCTGCCGGTGGATGGCACAGCATGGCGCCTCGCCTGCTGTTTGCCTCTAATCTGTTTTTTATCGCAGATCTCTTTCCCTTGTCTATCCTTGGTTTCAGTCCCTGTATCCCTGCCATGTCCTCTATCCATCCTCAACTCGCCCCCTCTCTGCTCCTTCGTATCTCACACTCCAAATTGCATTGATCTTAGATGTTGAACATTTGTTTTATACTGCAAAAAAATTGCCCTCAGATTTCAGACACCGCCCTTGTGTTCCAAATCCTGTTGGCTCATTCTTGGTAGATGGGTCTCCTTCCGCTGCTCGAGCGTGGACAAAATCCAATTCACACATTCAATAGATGGCAAAACCTCAACTGGATGAGCCGTTCTTCTTCCCCTCCCTTTTTCTTTTTCCTCTTTGTGCCCTCTCTTTCCTATTGTAGCAGTGATTACCTAAAACCTCAATCCTCTTATCTATACCCAGTTGCATAGGAGGTTCATTACCACAATTTTCTCACAAAACTAGTAAGTTCATTAAAGCTTACTACCATTCATTAAAAAAAGATGGAAAAAGGAGCAGGTGGTAGAAGAATTGAGGGGAAGATGAGGAAAAGAACGAAAGAAAGTGTCCTTGAGAAAAATTGCAGGCAATGTCTCAAAAGAAGAAGCGTTCCATTCATTTAAGCAACTAGATGAAACATAATAAACCATCTGCGTGTTCAGTTTAGGAAAAAAATAGGTAATGAATCATGCATGAGCTTGATCAGGATGAGGGGAAAGAATGTTAATCTGTTAGCTTGTAAAAGTTTTAATGGTTGCCATTTTTGCAAAAATGGTTAAGTCATCCTCATTCCCCACTTGCATCCTTACAGAAAGAAATGGAAAGGAAAAAAAAACAGTAATACACCTGAGTAGTGATAGGAGAGTAGCTAAATGACACTCAAAGTTTTGTCCTTACTGAAGATGAAGGTGAGGCTGTGGGAGAGGAGAATGAGTGAGGGTGGAGAACCAACAAATGACAGGAAATGAGAGAAGAGTTCTAGCCCTGGCTTCAAGACTCAAACAGAAGACAGACTGTAAGCGAGGGCAGATGTTCTGCTTCAAATCCCTTATAGGACCAAAAGAACACAAAGCAACAGGTTTTCAATGGTTTTGATGCCTTGTTGCTCTGATCGTTGGCATGTATCTTAAGGACCAATGCTGCTGTGTTGATGAGCAACAAAGTTAAGAGGCAGGAGTCAAGCTGATTTCAAACCATAATGCATCATCTGCAAGTTCTATGTAACAGCATTCTTTCAAATTTCCACTTCCTTGCTTCATTTTGACTAATTGTTGAAGGTTAACAAAGATCATTACTCGGCTTGAAAATCTCTTACAAAGTGCCGGTTCACTCATTTGAGCTATCCAATAATTCCTAATACCAGATTTTTAGAATACTGTTAAGAATCTAAAGTGACTAAAATCACACCAAATCAAACTTAAATTGAATAACACCCAGACTGTATGAAGTCAAATTACTCCAGTATTCATCAATATGGTGTGCATAGTCCCTGAACTGGGCTCAGACCTGGTAGGAACAAAAGCAGATGGTACAAAGAGGAATGAGAAACCGTGATCTGCAGAGAATAATCACTAATAGCAAACATTGCATTTCCATTAAAATGAAGATTTAAAGAAATTTACAATTTGTCAGTTGTTTTGATCCATGATATGACTAGTTAACCTTTTCTTTATGTATCATCCCGTATCTCAGTACTACAATACCAGGACAAGACAAGTAATCTAATTAAATGTCAAAACTATGCAATACAAAAAAATCAACACGATACTTGAATTGTCACAAAATGATTCAAAAAACCACTTTTTTTCACCCGGGTCTCAGGATGTTATATGATGGGTTACAGTGAAATCATGAAAGCCAAAGAACAACAACTTGTACACTGTAACATAAATGGGTCTTCTTGTGGTTCAAGAGAAAACAAACAAAAAAATTTAACGGCAATATTAGACTGAATTAAATATAAAGAAAAAAAAAAGTTCTGCTTCACATCCAACTGCAATTTGATATTTGACTTCATGAATAATCTCACAGAGGCTATTTTAGGTTAGATCAGACACGAGAGGGCAACTAATAAGTCTTAACTTATTCAAACTTCATCAGTAACTGTCTGAAAGTGTCAGCTCATTAATATTGTGCAATACTATGGGCATAAGGGTGCATTGCTGTGTAACACAAATACTGTTTAGGGAAACAAATGGAATGCAAAGATGTTGTGCAAAATGTTGAACACAGAAGTGTAAACATACATCACTGTTCATTTATTTGACCTGTTTGTTAGTGAAGTTGAGACAAGTGTTCTTATAATGACAACCAGCAAACCACATGTTACTTTTTAACTTAACCTGCTTAGGCACCATCCTAATGAAGTCAATGCCTGCCCATTATAACCTCACCCAGACAGACCAGCCGGCGCTTTGGAACTACTGACAGTGTTAATAATGCTTGTGGGGAATTTGGGAAGTCTGCAAACTCCTATTAGACATGGAAAATAATAAGCTGCTTGAGGAAATTATATTGGCCTTTAATCTTGATAAAAAATATTCCATTTAATTTCAGCTCCTAACGATGTGATTTGCTACATTTGACTGGTTTGCTATTTAATATGATTCACTGATGTGTATACTAACTGACAAGCCGCAGTCAATAATCAACCAACAGTGTGCGGTCTAGGTGGGTATTAAGATTAAACGCTGATGGTGGCTGCTCATCATAATTTGTCAGATAAATAACTTTCATTGAAATTAAAAGAGAAACTTTGGAAACAGGATGTCTGTGCTTTCATCACTCAATCTTAATTTGCTTCTGTCAGGGTTTTGAAATGCCCCCATTTCGTCAAAACATATTAAATGTCATTTGAAAGCCAGTTTTCATAATTACATCTGATTGTTCATATGCATATCAAGATCTAGGGAGTGTATTAGAATATTAACTGTCATCCAATTGACAGTAATAAAAATAGATTTAAAATTTGACACTGCTTTGGCATGAAATAATGGACTCAATTTGTCAGACAATGGACATATCAGGCCACGTTGCATAAATAAAATGTGACATGAATGATGTACATGCATTTTTTATGAACTCTGTCTATGGAAAAAGTCCTTATTCAGCAAATTAAAATAGCCACATGGATATCTTAGATTTCAGGGTTAGCTCTTACAGCTTTTCTTCATCCCCTGACATTTCCTCTGCACATCATAGATGCTACTTCATGTTGTGGTCCATTTTCTTGTAGGTCATAACAAAAGAAACTGGGGGAGATAAATGCCTCTGAACAGACGCATAGCAGAGCTTCAAAAGAGTCATGATCATTAGCCTCACCCACTTCCATCACTTTACTGACAGAAATAGTGTGTTCATGGCCACTTAAGAACCATCTCAATGACTGATTGCACCTCCTTGTTTGGAAGTCAATAACAGGTTAGAGATCTATTTACTGACGCTGGAGTTTTAATGGTCTAAATTATAACCCAACTGTACAAACAATAATGTAGAATGTCAGCAATCTGAGCAAAGCAGTGCTTTACCAGACTGATTTCCGATTCTGTGAGCTAAACAAGCCAGCAGGACGAGTGAAGAAGGTCTGCGCCACTTGAACCTGCATGCTTCAAAATGTTCCATGTAGAAGTTTTAGAGAATGTAAGAGGGCTTATTATGGACAGACAGGAAGGCAAAGACACTTTGCAATCATTTCTACCAGCGAACAGCAGAAAAAAACACTCATCACAAGGCCTCTTCACCTCACTCTGACAAAGAGATGCAGCCCAGCCTCAATTTCAACAGGAAACAAATATCAGGAGAAAATCATCTTGAGGGATGGAAGTGCACCCAGTAGCATGAAAGAATTACCCATGTACTTCACAAAACAATGAACACACTGGATAATTTCAGCCCAATCTCACAGTAAAATGTTCAGGAGCATCATTGGCAAAATTGTGTTCTTTGTCATCCCGGGAACAGCGGACCTCCATGGAGCTTTGTGACATGGGTCCTTGGTTATTTCATTTAAACAGAAAACCGTCTTTGAAAAAGGGTATGACAAGTTCAAAAGGTAATCTTCAAATAAGGCGAATAAATTACAAGGCTGTATGGTGCTTCCAGTCACCTGACCCATGCCACCACTGTATTTTTGTTTTTTAGAGAAAATTGTTTAGTCTTTTTGTAAATGCACCAACTTGAACAATTAACACACTAAATTAGGCCTCTAGAGTTTGAGATGCAGCTCTTTTCATCTCTCTGAGTACTGCTCTCATGGGTGAATTTGCAGGAATTCCACTCCAGAGAAGATTGCCAGACATCTTGAACGGTTTCCACTTGCAATCTTCTCACCATATAATGATTGACCCAAAAACTTTGGAAAGTTACTTAATAATCCTTACTAGGGGCGACCCCAAATAATCGATGAACCTTGATTTGATTTGTAGGGCTGTAATTCAACTGCCAATCAAATCGTCATAAAATGTGGCTATGCAGAGTGAAATAAAGGCTTATTTAAGAGACTTCAACAAATGTGATGGAGTTCTGCTAGAATGGTGGCAATACAGCTGCAGTAATACAGGGCCCATTATCCATGACAGGGTTGTTTCTCTTATGGTTGGGTCTAATTTTATTTTGTGACATTCTAAACTTTACTTGGAGACTGCCCACTGCATGTCTCAGCAGTGCATTATAACAGACTGCCTATTTTCTTTTTTTTGCTGTGCTCTATCTTTTGTTTTTACTTTCACTTTCACTTTGCTATGACTTTTATTTCATTATTGTTGCTTACTTTTTATTATTGTGTAATTATTTTATTTATTTTGACAAAGTTATTCTAGGAATCCTACTTTGTATTTTTAACATTTGCAACATGCATGTTTTTTTATGAGAATCCTCTAGAAAGACAGATCTTCAATGTACAGTAGAACCTGGGATTATTCACATCGCCCTACAAAACACTCTATGCTACCTGCTGCTGGGTTAAACAGTACCTGTTCTGTTGTACCTCTGTAAGGCTGGCAGCACGCAACCATTGAAATACATCAACTTGAGCTCCCATGTCCGACATGTCATGCCCATTTGAACATCGGCAAACACTCACTCCCCTGGGTCCTAAAGAGACCTTTGTATTGTGCCTGTTCCCACAGTTTGCAAACTGTGTAATTCAAAGAGATATTTTTTGCCTTTAGCCCAACAAAATGCCAGCACCAGCTTGTTCTCCTGCTGATGTCACAAGTATATATTTTTTGTCTTAATGTGATATTATTTTGCAAAATAAAATGAAGTCATCCTCCCTTTAAATTGATAATCAAAAACAAACAAAATTATACTTTAGGTTGAGTCAGTAATGCCACCTGAAATATAAAATTTTAAGGCATGTGTTAGTCAGTTGATGTTTTTGAAGCAGTTTTGCTATAGTCTTGGTATTTTATTTGCACTTTATTTAATGTTTGATAATGACCTCGTTTCATTTTTGTTTTTCTTAAGAGTTCTATTTTGTGTGGAAAAACAAATGAAGTGTTTCGTAAAACCTACAACATACCATGTTTTTTGTTTTCTAATAAGATAAAGACCTTCCTCATTTCAAAGAAGTACACTTCGTGACAAGGTCAGCCACCAGGTTGGAGACGTTTCAAACAGCCTAATGACTGAGATTAAAAAAAAAAAAAAAAAAACTGACAGAGTCTGTCCTATTATTGTTATCTTATCCCAAGTGAAGAATGAATTTGTTAATGGGATATTTTAGATCTTTGTAAAAAAACGCAAATAATATTATGAATCAATGAGGGAAAACAACAGGATCCAATGATTTGTCGATGAAAGGCAAGATCTGACCGATCAGAATTGATGATGAAAATGCTTCATTGGGGACATCTTTAATGCTTACTGCTGATTGGCAGCTATGGTTAGTTATGATCTTTTGCCCACGGTGCCATAGCACATGAGGTAAACGTTTCCAATCACTGTGCAGATCCATGGTTCGATCACATGACTACTGACATATGAACCACCGGAGTGAAGTCAGAAACTCAAAAGCTTCTTGAATCATCATGATTGGTTTATCATGTGAATGTTTTAGTGGGAAAAAACGAGTCTCGTAGGGTGGACCAGTCCCATTCATTTGATTTTCTTTGCCAGAGTACATTTGTTTTATTGCTGTGAATTGTTGTGCCAAGAGTTATCAGTGTTGAGATAGAGATATAGAGATATTTAGAAAGAGAGACAAAAATGTAGATGAATTTAGATAGCCTATCTATCTTTATCCCAAAAAGATAGATAAATGATAGAGCTGCAGTCTGAGCCAACCACAAATAAGCCCCTATGCATGGGATGATTTTTAATTGTTGCCAGAAAATATGAACATTATGACTGTTCTTTCTATTGTGCTTGTATTTTAAAAAGAAAATTTCTTAAGTGCGAACCCTTATGTACAGGGATGTTGGTGTTGCAGACATTTCACAATTGTTGGCCTTGATGTACATCCCTGCACTAGTCAATGCACAGTTTATTATGATTGACTTAGTTGATTATTTCACTGGTTCAGTTTATACTGTGTAAATAGAGCTGTCATACAGCAGCATCAATGCTGAGGCATTCAAGGACCAAACATGGACGACAGATTGATCTGGTGCCAGTGAGAAGCCAGCAGCCAACTACCGTTTAAACCAGGTAATCATTTACATGACAGTAAAGAAGGTTTACTTATTCCTGTAAGTTTGTTTGTTTATTACCCTGAGATACATTTTACATACAGATGTTATATTTCATGTTTGTATGTTTACATGTACCATATTAAGTTTGTATGTTTTATGTAGTTTTATGTTGTTCAATGAATGCACTGTAGGCTACACATTATCTTTTGAAGGTGACAGGAAGTTGGACCTTGATGATGCTGTGGTGAACCCCATCACCAAGGATTCCCAGCCATTCTCTTTTGTGGAGGATGCTGGCTTTAGAGAGCTTATGGCAAAGTCTCCCATGAGACATGTGAACCTCCATCCACATGGAGGTCACTTGCCACTTTATCAATAACAATGGACCTGCTGTCCGCTGGTCATCTGGGGACCAAGTCTTTTGCTAAAAGCCACACAGCAGCCTACATTGCAGCTGAATTTATGTCATTGATAGAAGAGCAGGGCCTTGTGAACAAATTCTGGTGTATTGTGATACATTCAGCCAGCAAAATGAATGCTGCAGCCAAGACCTTGAATTTGTGGCAAAGTAAATGGATGAAACACTATCTAAATCCCGTTGTGAAGAACGCCCAGTGATATTAGAACCATGATGAAGATAGTTATTTCCAAACTTGCACAATTACAAAAGACAGAGCAACTGAAACAATACGAGGAAGATACAATTGGAGGTTGACGCATACTGGAAGAGCAGCCTGGAAAGGCAGTAGCTTTAGATCCTTACTTAGAACAGATTTGACTACTATTACCTATCAGCAACATGAAATTATGGAAAAAGCATCAAGTTGTGCAACAGAAGACGGATGTGCAGAGTTTCTGTATTGCATAGCAGTTGTAGAATGGAGCATCATAATAGACAGAACAATGACATGAAGTCCATCAGTTCATATATTAAAATAATATGTGTTTTTCTGTCATTTCATGTCTA
>JBBBVT010000009.1:3797461-3816095 GCA_037177035.1 Craterocephalus eyresii | reverse complement strand
TAAACTTGCCTTGCCTTGCCTTGCCTTGCCTTGCCTTGCCTTGCCTTGCCTTGCCTTGCCTTGCCTTGCCTTGCCTTAAACGTGACAAAGGGATATCTCCTGTGGTCAAGACAAGTCTCTTTCAGTTGGGTCTCTTAGCAAAGGTAAAGCTATATACCCATGTAAGCTAGCTTGAGCATGTTGTTCATTGGTTTATTTCTTATTGCCTGGATTCTCTATGTAATGGGTTGGACCAGTCCCTTGAAGATAGTCCAGAAGGCAACAGCCCATCGTCTGTGTGGAACCAGTGAACAGGACCATATATTCCCGTCATCCTGGCCAGAGACACGCCTTCCTCAGATCATCAGTTTTTAGTTGTACCAAGGGCCCAAATGAAGACCAAAGGAAACAGAGCCTTTTCTGTAGCAGATCCAAGAATCTGGATTGCTCCAAGTCTTCATATCAGAAGCACCCAGTAGACTAAGCATTTTAAATCTCTTTTAAAGACACATTGTTTTGTACTGGATTTTAATCTAGAGTCAGACTTAGATTTGTTTTATCTTTTGGTTTTGTTTAAGATGGTATTCATCATATTCCTGTCTATATGTGTTCAGTGTTTAGTGTGTATCTTGTATATATATTTATTTTATTAGTTATAATAATATATTTTGCATGCGAATCTGCAGATCTGAAGGACTCTGGGTTGTTTAAAATTTGCTATATTGACACACTCACCCTTCAATGTTGGGCTGTTTTGATTTTTAAATAAAGCATTCAGTTATAAATGCATTAACATTGTGATGTTCAACTACACAACTTAAAGTAGACAACTTTTGATGTCTTTGGTGTCTGGTTGTGCTTTTAGGAAGTATTCACACTTTGAATTCTGCATTAATGGGTATTACTAGTTGCTGTAATATACAATAGATTTCAGTAGATATTGTTTTCTTTCTTTAACTTTTCAGATAACATTGAGGAAAACACTGTAAACAGTTGCAGTGTTGATGATGAAATTAAGTTTATGAGCAAATTTCATGTTGTTACAGAAGGACGGTGGGTTTAGAATTAAAAGTGTCTAAAACCCACCGTCTCATTTTAAGGTGTTAAACTCAGTAACATAAAGGTTGGATGCATATAAAATCCTCTTTTTTCTTGGATTACTCTCCTGCTGCTTATTGACTTTCATAGTACTCCAAGGATGAGTGAAAACTTTCTGCTCTTCACTCAAAATCAATGACAGTTGACCGCCTAAGCATTAAGGCGTATGAGTCAACAACACACAGCCACACACAATCCCACACACTTCAAACATTTTCTGGTTTGAAAGTATCTGAATTAAAATGAAAAATAGACTATTAAAACATGCTGAGTGATGTTGTCAATCAATCTGAAAACAAATTCCTGTTCAAAACAGAGAATGTTTCAGGAAGCCAGTATTTTTCCATTCTGTTTCTGATGTTGTAGCTTAGACCAGGTTCAGCATTTTTTTCTGGATTCAATATAAGTACTGTAAAAAGAAATAAATCATTAAGTTTAATTCTTAAATCTAAACATGTCGTTTTTCCAAGCAGAAATCTAGATAATGTCAGGGACAGATCCCATAATGGGTTAGCGTGGGGCTGTACTTTGCACTGTGGTCTGTTATTTCCTGATAATATAAAATAACTTTTCTCTTAAAGAGCAAGTCTTTTATTGTAAAACCTAATTGCCATGACTTCATCACCATGTTCCAGGCATCTGTCCCTGACATGCAGAAGAGGCACTTTGGAAACATTAAGCTCCAATCGCTCTGTGCCAGTCACGTGACATTTGTTGCTGAGACGCCATTTTGAGAGGAAGAGCGTCAGTGTTAACAACCGCAACAAAGCAACAAACAGCAAAACTTAGTTTGTTTCACTGCCCATATGGAAAAAAATAAGAATAATGAGAAAATTCCTTGCCGGGGAAAACTTAATAAGGAAGCCAGGGATCGTTACATGTCGGACATTAACAACGTAGATCCTTATAAGATCCGTACTGGAGCTCGGACACTCCGTTACTGCCTCCTACCATATCTGTGGACATTACCAATTATAGTGTTTGGTTTCAGTGCTTAGACGTTTGAAGAATTCAAAGCATATAAGTCACTTGAAGCACACGGTCACTTCACAAATAGCTGGGTTCAGGATTTGTTTACATACCGACCGCAGATGTGACAACACAGTCATCACTGCAATCGTGAGCTCCCTCACTGCTTCTTAAATGAGCTGATGGATGATGCATATAACTGAGGTGAAAGAAATTTTCACGTTTACGTTGCTACCTATTCAAGATTAACCTTTACAGCTAATATCAGCCTGTGTGTATTTAAGAATATCAACACATGGCCAAATTACCTCGGAAAAATGAGTTCCGAGGACAACTGGTACGCACCATCGCTCACTGTTTCTTCAATGAGCTGATGGATGATGTACATAACTGAACTAAAAGAAATGCCCACGTTTACCTAGCAACCTATCTAAGATGAACGTTTACTGCTAACGTCAGCCTGTGTGTATTAATAATCTCAAAACACTGATGCAAAACGTTTGCGTCTGTTTATGTGCTCTCCGACCTGGCTTTCCTTCTTATTCCGCCTAATATGGCGACGCACCGAGATAGAGTAAACATTACACGTCACTTGGCAGAGACCGATTGTACCAGCTTTGTGTATTTCACACAGTTAATCAAATACTGTATGGTAGCAATGCATTAAGCTATTTGACTTCTTACATTTTTATGTGACAGAGCATCTTGAATAAAGGCCTTTCAGAGAGGGGGTATAGACCTTCTGGCTTAAATTGGTGTTTGTGGGTGTGTGAGATATACCCATTTCTAAATTGAGCTTTCAGTTTTGAAATAATGTGTGAAATAATGATCTTGTCTTGTCACAGAGGTCTTTATAATTTACTAAGCTTTAAGCTTATACGGAGTCATCAGAAACCTAAGCTAACCTAATTTGGAACAAAGATGCATGACTTTTAATAGAAAACTGATGTAGAACAAATGTGAAACACAACAACAACAAAGTCATACTGGAGGAATTGCCATGAATATTGAAACAATACTGCTGCTAGTCTTTTTTGTATGTTATGAGAAATCTAATAAAAAAACCCAAAACACTTTGATGAGAAACTGATCAATGCAGTCTCAGTCTAAAATGTGAATAAGCCATGTCTTAAACATAGCTGTTCAACAAGTAACATCTTAGAAATAGTGAAATGACAAAAAATGCAAGTGCTGTTATTATTTGTTTAGGTCATTATAATGTGTTGCATTTGGGTAATGTTGTTGTAGTTCTTTTTTAAACAAAAAAATAGCATAGTTGTTTAGAATAAAATGTTTTGTTTGGAACGGTTATAGCTCAGGTACCTTTCTGCCCAGCAGGGAACTTGACTCAGTGAATGGCCTTTTGGTGTGAAGATGTGAAAACTTGTCCTTTATTTTCAGCATTGTGCGCAGTCTTCTTCCCTGACAATCAGCTCCTACTGCCCCAGAGTTATCCCCAGCATAAAACCAGTCTACTTGACAAGTTTGTTCATCTCTGTTCTTTCTTATAGATGGTTTGTGTGTTGCATTTCCAGTCTACTCTGTTGTCCAACTGAACTCCAATGTACTTGCATTCCTCCATTACCTCCACCTGTTCTCCCAGGATGTAAACAGGACTTATTTACTTCTGTTTCTCCCAAAATCAACAAATTGGCTGGGCAGTTCTCTGTACAGAGCTTCTTGTCCATGACTGATTCCCCCCACAACTGCAGAGTCACCAGAATATTTCTGCAGATGATTAGACTCAGAGTTGTATTGGAAGTCTGAGGTGTATATTGTGAAGAGAAATGGTGGGAGTACAGTCCCTTGTGGTGCTCCTGTGCTGCTGACCACCATCTAACATTCACAATCTTTCTGTGCTCTGTTTGTTAGATAGTCATAAACTCAGGTGACTGTGGAGGTACCCATCTGGATTGTATGGAGCTTCTCATATAATAAAGCAGCTGAATTGTATCAATTGTACTTGATAAATCAAAGAACATGATGCTCAAAGTGCTGCCTGATTAGTCCTGGTGTTTGTAGATTCTCTAATGCAAGTAGATGATGTATCCAAACCCCATTTTGACATGCAAACTGTAACAACACCAGAAATATGTTCACTTGCTTATTCTAGTGAGTCAGCAACAGTCTCTCAAGGTCTTTCATGATGTGTGATGGTAGGGTGACTGCTTTGTAGAAATTTGATGGTTCAGACTGTTGAAGTTTTATTAGGTACTGGAACAAGGTGGGGCATTTTCCGCAGCACAGGAACTCTTCTCTGACTCAGGCTGGTGTTGAAATGGGGATAAAGAATTCAACATATGTTTTCTGAGCAGGTTTTCAAAAGCCTGGGGCTGACACCATCTGGACCTGCGGCCTCGTTCTGGTTCAGTTGTTTTTTCACCTGACTCCAGGAGACAGACAGGTGGAGCCAGAGGAGATCTTAGTATGTTTTGATGTGGAGGGACATGAGGTTGTATTAAAGGTGATCAAGAATGGTTGAGTGGGGTATTAATCCTTGTTCTGTAATGTGATAAGTAGCCAAAATAAAAAATTGGTTGGGTCTGTAATGGTTCAGAACTTTCTTAAAAGGCTGTCCAAAGTGCTCTGTATGTGTGTTTGGCGAATAACACATTGTTTTGCCCTTTTTGGCGTCGTTTCTGAGCTTGTCTGGCAACCTCATTAAGAAATGCAAGTAAAACGTCAACGCCATCCTTCGTCGCTGTAAACTACACTCCGTGATTGGCTGGCGGCCATTTCC
Organism: Craterocephalus eyresii; assembly: GCA_037177035.1. NCBI lineage: Eukaryota > Metazoa > Chordata > Actinopteri > Atheriniformes > Atherinidae > Craterocephalus > Craterocephalus eyresii. The sequence continues at coordinate 3,811,309 of JBBBVT010000009.1, read as the reverse complement.
TTCACTGCTAATATCATTAGCCATGGCGTTTTCGGAGATTCAGCCTTATATATTCGAACCAGAATCGGAGGAGGAGGCGGAGGCGGAAGAAGTTTGCACACCGCTGGGGCAGCCAGGGGAAAGCTTCACCATTTCTTCCGCATTCAAATGGCAGCAGAGAAGAGGTGCGAACGGAGCGAAGACATTTCGAAGGCGGCTTGTGTGGAACGAGGTGAGTGGAATGTTTCTGTGCAGGGGGTGGGGGGGTGCTGTTCATCATTTTATGACATCCGATAATAGTCACACACAAATTGGTGTGTTTTCTGGCGGCAAATCAGAAAAAGGGGAAATACCGGAAACAGAGACGGTTACATTGCCTGGCACTTTGTGTGTATTCTCACCACCAGGGAGACTCTGAAACGCTATCAAAAAATTCTCTATCACCTTTAAAGTCTATGACCGAGCTGTAGGGTGACAGGGTGGAGGTGGGACAGGAAAGCTACAATTGCAACAAAATTATTCAACCCCTAACTGGCGATCGCTATGTTTTGGTGTCTGTGTCCTGTTGTTTGTGTCCAAATCTCACACGATAACTCACATCAAAACACCGGTGGGACGTTCCACGACTGACACCAAAAAATAGTGATTGCCAGTTAATACAGATACTTTTGTTCATTTCTCCTCTCTAGTATGTTGTCGGACACTTGTTGAGACTATCAGAGCACTTTAGTGGGGAAAAAAAGCATGTTTTTAAGGCAAACTTAGACGCAGTGCCAGCTTATCATTAGTTGTGCTGCAAACTGCCTGCCCGGCTAAATACTAAAAGGATCTTGAACATTCATGTCCCCATTACTCACATGTATGAAAGGAAAAATGACAACAGACCCAATAATGTTGTCACCATCCAATTAGTTGAAAGAGAAAGACAAGCTTAAGTTTTCATTGTTACTCTAGAGTCACATGCAGTGTGTTTCATTTAACATTCCGTTTGCTGCTTTGTATCAGTAAACATTTGTGCATTAAAGTATTTATATTTTACTTTTGTCTTTGTGTTACTTGACATTTTCCCCTCAAGACAAACAAATTCAAACCTGAATTTTTTAAACCGATTTATATAACAGAGCTTAGTGGTTACATACATCAGATTACAAAGCTTATTTTACAACTCCAACCTCTGGAATAATTTTTTAAACATCCATTCAGAAGTATACTTCTAAGCCAAAATGAACAGATTTGTTTCTTTAAAATGTGCATTGTGCTTTTGAGCAAACATATCCATCAATAACTGCAGCTGAATCCACTGCTTCGGGAGTATATCTGAAATTGAAAACACACTAATATAACAAGGCTTTCGCTGCAAACAGACAGTGGCTAAATAATTAAGTATTGCACCAGTATTTGATTTCCAATATATGTTCTTTTGTGTGATCAAAGGGTTTCATAGCAGTTTAGTCAGCTAGAAGCTGCCTTTTACCCACTGCTGCCTAGGTTACAGGACTAGAAATCAGTAGTTATATGCCAGATTTGATTTCAGTTTTGAACAATCAAAGAAAAAAATGCAAGTTATATTGAATTACTGATGCCTTTGGGGGTCACTTGAGTCTCAGGGGACTCTACAGTGCCTTATAATTTAATTTGACCAACTACGAAATTGCCTACATGGTTACACAAAAGGCCACTCCTGCAAATGCAGCCTTCCACCAATCTGTGAAATCCATTTGTAGAAATTAGGCTATTATATCTATTCACGTTGATGAAATTAACGAAAATCTTTATAAGGTATAGCGGTCCAGGCACTCCATGAGTAAATCACATGATTGGTTTTACCCTGACAAGTCTTTTTGTATATAAAGAGCTGATCATGAAAGACACAATCCCAGAATGTTTCATTGTGATCATCATGCATATTTCCCTTATATAAACCATGAGTGTATGAGAGATTGGTGGCATGTTGATGCAGATAACACTTTCTTGGCTAGAATCATCTGTGCAAGATTGATTCACTATTGTAAAGAGTCCTGATGTATTTTTAAAATTGAACTCGGGGAAAGCGCCTACTCAGCAACTGCTCTTTTCCTTTTTCTTCTCCTTGTGAATTTTGTTAACATTTCATCAACCCAGAATGGACTCTCTGTCTCTGCATAATCAGTAGCGGTACAATAGCTGCATGCTGTTAGTCACTGACAGCCTGCGAGCTCCACTCGCCAGAGCCCATCAGGATGAGAGCTGAATCTCAATCGTTTCCTCCTGCTCTTACATTGAGAGAAACAAATAACTTGTAATCATGTCTGCCTCTCGTCTTTACGCTTTCCTCTTTTTCTTTTTTCCCCTCCTTCTTGGTAAAGAACCACTGCAAGGAAATTGTCCGTGGAAGAGAAATGTGGCATCCTCTAACGCATTTAGATAAAGAGGGTCGGGAGCTCCCAGATGAGTCTGGTAAGGCATCCGTGCACTGGCAAGCACACATACACACACACACACACACACACACTGTACAAACAGACACACATGCACATATTTCCTTTGAATTGTTATTTTGTTACAAATTATGCCAAGGGTGGATGACTCATGCATTCTGTACCATAGAGAGATGAAAGTATCACCATGCCTGAAATCACCATGAAAATACTCTTAGGATTTAGAAGCTGAATCTGAAAAGGTAGACAGGAGGAAGACACTGACACACTTCTTCATTTCAAACCCTTATTAATAACCAAGACTCACACAAGCACACATGCTGGGCAAACTCTGTATTTCTTTAATGTTCTCTTCCTTTAGTTATTTCTGGCTTTTATTTGGGATTTTGTGCGATTAGGTGCAAAAGTTCAAATACAGTGTGGGTACCTGAAAGAGTACCGCTCCATCTCCGGAGCTATAACAGGATAGTTGCCAATTTTTTCCAGTCTTCATGTTGAAGTATCCTTAGGCATGATACTGAACCCTACCTTTACCATCACTTTACTGGCAGAGAACTTTAAATAAAAGAGAAATAATGTTCATTTAAAAAGACACAAACCACAAAACAATAATGGTGAAAAAAAAACAAAAAACTGAATGAATGAAAGATGAGGCGTGGAAATAAAATAGATGAAATTCCTGTATGCATTAATACTGAAACTGGGTTTTAAAAACGGTTTCATTGAACTTAAGTTCAAAGACCGAATAAATTCATAGAGAGAAAATGTTGCTTTAAATGAATGTTTGAAGTTTCAAGCTAGTTTGTTTGGCCAGATAATGCTTACTGGTGGATAACAATTCTATGTTTGTGAATCTCACAATTCCTAGTATGATATGATTTTTGTTTATTATGAGTCATGATCCAGCAATCCATAGAGGTCAACATCAAATCCTGATTTAATCCAATCACTTCCATTCACATCAAATCACAGATTGTAACTAAAATATCAAGATATTATTTCATTGCTGAACTCAGACATCCAGATTTCCAGGTTTAAATGCACCTCTGTGTGGTAGCAGTGGACACAAAGAGACACCCTTACTGTGGTTGGTAAAAACAGAATTTCTACCTGAAAATGACTTACTATGCTGACATTGACAAACATCTCTTGTTTCACAGTGAGGACAATGGAAAGCAGCGACACACCGAGCGACTGGTTTCAGCTCCAAATAGACTGAGCCATCACACCAGACGATACTGTGAATGTGCTCCACATTGTGAATTTGAGGGAACGACTGCACAGTAGCTGTTTTGTCCACCCATTCAATTTTGCCTCTATCACTTCCTTTCCTTATCCGAGTAATTCCTTCTATTTTTTCCTCTAATCTATTACCATGGCAAGATACAACCTCAGGAGAAGCAAAAGCTCCCAGATTTTCCTGCTCATAAGCAGGCGATTTATGTGTTGGCTTGGTACAGCACACAGGGGATCCTGAAACGATTCCTGGAGCAGCAAGTGATCTCCGCAGCTTTGTCACCTGAAGCAGGAAGGAATAAAAACTATCTCTGCTCTCCTGCAGAGGTTGATATAAGAGCAACATATGATATGGTGAAAGCTCTTAAGCTACACTGGTAATGCCTGAGGAGAACTCCACATCTATAACCGTCATTGAGCCTTGTCTCGTGAAGAAGCTGAGAGACAGTAGAGCTATATAAAATATGAATTTAAAGTATGCTTGCCTAATATCTCTGGTGGCCTTCAGTTCAACAGGGCCTAAACAAATACATTGAGCTTTTTCAGAAGATAGAAGAGGAAACAAGAAATTTCTGTCAGAGGCTACAGTATATAAACCTTATATTTTACATTTTAACCTTCCTTAAATCAACGCCAAATTGAAAAGCAAATCATAAAAGGAAATTAATTGAAATCTTGTAAACAGCTACAGCTGGTTCCAATACAACCCTCTCTTTACAGGTCTGCAGATACAATGCAACAGTCAGGGTATTTATTGGCTCGTGTTTCCTGTGACCCATGTAGAAGGAGTCAAACATCATTTCGTAGGTCTGATACTTATCCACAGAGTCAAGAAATAAATGCATTAAGGCGTTATGCAGAGATTAGTCCCACTCTCTAAAGATTTGAGTGTTGAGTGTGAGTGGCTGAAATCATGGCTTTTGATTTTGGCATCCATCCCAAAAGAATACTGGCAAAAACAGTAATTGGATTGTTTGATGCAGGAAGCTTTTCTTTTTGATTAATCTGATCAATCTGATGAAAGAATTTATAACCAATATCTCAGTTTCATTGGTAGTCTTAATATTGCAAAGACTGTTGGCACCATCTTGATTGCTCAACTTGATAATGCTGGCACACAGTTCTGATGAGGAAATAAACTGATCACATCAGCCAAGATATGCCTGACTTATAGCTTGCACAGTTTAAAGATGCGTATAAAACCCAAAGTGGGCCTTTCAAGCTATTAAAACCATAGTGTTTAAAAATATATATGTAAAGGAAGCTATATTGTCATTGCTTTGGCACCAACAAAAGGGTTCCTGGATTTCTTTTTACAAAAAGCTGAGTTACAAAGTAACATCACAGTAAATAAACGGTAAAAAACTGTTTCAGAAACAAACACAAAAAAAATTATAAATAAGAAAATATGATCACAATATGAGTAATTGATGAAAAGCTACTAAATATGTGCAATCTACACGTAAAATGATGCAAATCTATCAGCACAAAAGTAGAAGACAGTTATGCTTCTGCTGATGGTCAATGAGAGATAGTAATTTTCCTGATTTCACCTTTGTGTTGTCAGATAATAAAGCATGATTAGGTGTCATGCATCTGGATGGTACCAAACAGACTCTTAGTAATTTAGAACGTAATAGAGTTCAGCATAGCCAATAAGTTATGACATTATATGCAAGAGCATGACACCAGAAAAGGGTTACAGCCATGTCATTGTCATCACCATTCTCTCACACTGTAAAAGACAGATGGACAGATAGACAACGTGTGGGCAGTGATAGATAAAATAAAATTAAATGAAATAAAATCAAATAGCATGCATTTGTACCAAATTTCATACTTTCACAGGGGATTATCCATCCATCCATCCATTTTCTGAACCGCTTATTCCAAGTGGGTCGCGGGTGTGCTGGAGCCTATCAAGGGGCGAGAGGCGGGGTACACCCTGGACAGGTCGCCAGTCTGTCGCAGGGCCACGGAGAGACAGACAACCACTCACACACACACTCACTCCTAGGGAGAATTTAGAGTGCCCAATTAACCTCACATGTCTTTGGACAGTGGGAGGAAGCCGGAGTACCCGGTGAGAACCCACGCATACTCCACACAGGAAGGCCACAGTGTCAAACCCCTCCTCAGCCAGAATCAGACCAACTTGGGACTTGAACCAGTGGCCCTCTCACTGTGAGGCCGCAGTGCTAACCACTACACCACCGTGCAGCCCCAGGGGATCATCAGTCTCAAAAATTGTCTTTCTTTGACACCAAAAATACAGAAAATCCCAAGAAAATCCATCTAACAACTTCTGTTGTTGTCTGTTTAGTTCAAAGTGGTGGAAAACCACCTGCACTATAATGCACTGCATTTCAGGCGCTTTATTGGCATCAGCATGAGACAGTAACCACATTCCTTCAGCACGGATAAAATGTGGAACACTGCTCCACAATCACCAATATGAATCAGCCACATACTGTTTCTAAGTGAACAGATAATGAAAACCTTCAAATAAATGTTTATTATCATTACTAATGGCAAGTTAAGAGCCAAACAATTGACATTTTACTGGTTGCTTAGCAACAAACCGGGCTTTTGTAGAGCTATTTACAGAACAGCCAGAATGCTATCAGTCAAGACCAAAGAGTTATTGATTAGAACAGTGGTTCCCAAAGTTTTTCCTGCAGGGCCCCCCTTTCATCGACAACAATAATGTCAAGCCTCCCCATCACACTACCAAATCCACCTGATGCTTAGGAACAAACAAAAAATGTGCCATGTTCTTTAGTTTTGTATAGGCCTACTTCATTAACTATAATAAAAACCATGTCAGAGGCAAAAGGAATGATCAATTACTCTGCTATAGTGTTTTAAACCAGGAAACTTTGCAAATGAGTTGAACTTTAGTAAAAGACTGCCACTACAGCAGAGCAGTAGAACAAGTAATCATCAGGCTCGTCTTTGTGTTCAGGCTGAAAAATCCTAAAGTGGCTTCATGCTTTTAGATGCTGGTCTCTTTTCATTACCAAAGACTGACCATTATCTGATCAAGCTCAGGGACTGATAGGCCTCATGATTTTTTTTTCATGGTAGTTAAAATCTCTGTTGTTGATTCTTAATTGTTTGTCCTGTTAGTACTTTTTAAAAATGTGTCCATGTTTTGTTAGCGGTGCAATAACTTTAGGTTTTATGCAACCTTGCTGCGCCACCCCCACATCCTTCAACATATGTCTAGCCCCCCCCAGTTGGGAATCCACTGTATTAGAAACACATTTAAATGTTATTGCTGTTAGAAAAAAAAATCAATGGGGATTCGGGACTGAAAGTTTTGCATAATATCTTTCCGGCCGTTGTGGAGGCTGTGGTTTCTTCCCACAGTCCCACAATATTCATGGTAGGATAAAAAGGAATTCTAAACTGGCAGTAAAAGTGTGAGTGTGCATGGTTGCCTGTTTCTTTTTTAGCACTGTGAAGGATTAACTACCTATACAGGGTGTACCAGCCTCCAGCTGGAATAGGATCCAGGCTGTTACTCCCCTGAATATGAAAAAGTGGTCGTAGAATGCTGATTGATACGCCGAAAGGAGGTGCATTTTTCTTCCAAGCTGTTTTTTACTCATAATAGCCAGAATTTGTGCACTTCTGCCCTCTGACCCATGTCCTGCTCAGAGGGACGAGTAACCTTGTGAGACGCAATCCCTCTAGCATAAATACACTGGATTAAAGCCCAGGTAGTGTATGGGAGGCAAAAATCACTCAGCAAAAGATTAAAGTATCTTTTACATCAGGTTGTTACGGTGGCCTTGAAGTGCAAACCACATTAACAAATCACTAAACACAACACCAAATAAAAAAACACAATCTAAGATCTAAGAATCACAACAGCGAATTAGGACTCACAACCGCAAATAAGGAATCACAACCTCAAATTAAAAAATCACAACCGCTGCAAATCAAGAATCGCAAGCACAAATTTAATTCAATTTGCGGTTGTTATTTTCAATTTGCTATTGTGATTCTTAAGTTGTTGTGTTTTTAATTTGGTGTTGTGTTTAGTGATTTGTTAATGTGGTTTGCACTTCAGGGCCACCGTAGGGTGTGGATAGTGGACGGGGCCACTGATTTAAATACTGCAAGTGTTTTTATTGATTTTATTGATATTAAAAGGACTATACCCGATTTCATGTCCGGCTAGTTTTGGCGTGACGCTCTTTCTCTGCCAGGTTAATTTTCGGAATGTCCAGACTCTGATCAGCCAGTAATAGCGTTCCCATAGTGAAACGCGTCACACAAAAGAAAAAAAAAACTAGCCGCTATCGCTAACTAAGCTAAAATCGGTATAGTCCCTTTAAAGTTATATGTATTAGGATGCATCATCTGCTTGCTTGCTCTGCTACACAGCCTTATCCAGACATCATCTGGACTTTATACTAGTGATCAAACTGTGTAAATTAATATCAAACTCTAGCCAGGCTCAATTGGATATTTGATTTCTGCAGCCCCTCATAATAAATGGTCCAAAAATTCAGGGCTGCACGAATAAAAAATTGTTCTTGTCACTTTCTCTCGTCATAGCTCCCTCCTTCTCTGGAGCATGATCCTCTTAAATAGTGTGATTGGCATGCATAATTACAACATGCAATATAAGGAGCATCACTGTGTAAAAGTCTTACGAATATCTGCTTTCAATTTGAGGTGCAGACTGTTGTAAACAGTCCATGCATCTATTTTATACCTAATTATCATGAGCTTTAAATCCACTGTTTTGGCTTGAGATATGTGAGCATTAACTCAATGTCCCCAATAAGAAGTTCTCTGTTCAGATAAACATCGCTGAAGGGAAAAAATAAATTATATTGTGCCACAAAGCATGGGTAACACTGATATATAGGCAGATGCTGACATAAAAATGAGTAGTACACGCTCCATCTTGTGTAAACCTGCTGCTGCAGTCCCACCTTTCAAACCAAAAGGTCTTAACTTCTTCACTCGACTGAGTAACTGAAAGCAAGCTTGATGAGATCTGAGGGGGGGCTGAAGGGCATGCTCGTGTCACTGCTATTAATCTGGGGTTCACAATAGCTTCCCGCAGCCCAGTGGTGTGGATCATTGTAACAGAGAGGCTTCAGGCTCCAGCAAAGCCTTACACATCTATGCACCAACACAGGAGATACAAACTGAAAAAGGTGGAAAAAAGAAGGAAAAAAATGACCATCAGTGCAATGAGTCACTGTTTGCTTCAAACCACAGCTCCACTTTTACCCATTTCCCATGCTCATACAGCAGAACATACAATGTAGACGTGAATGATGATGACATAAATATAATTTTCTAATTAAAAATAAACTCAATCAAGTGCTTAAGCAATCAACTTATGCAAATGTAAAGTACCGTCTTGGACCACCACTCATTTATTTAAATGTGCAAATATAAATGGAAATACTGTTTTAGTTTTACAAGCTTCTAAGTCAGTATTTGCTGAGGACCTTCATTTTTCAGTAAAGTATGAACCCTTTTAGACAAAATTATACTTTCTTCAAGAATAGTTCTTTAGGATTCTTGAAGGAGATCACAATTGAGCCCACACAGCTACAATAATGCTGAGTTCGGTCCTCTGGGGAGGATTCATCACTGCATGAGACCTGCATGTACCTCACGATTGTTGCAAAAATAAGTGATAGTGTTTGATTATGTAGCAGTTTTGAGTTAAAAGCACATATGGGATAATATAGACACTTGATATTATCATGTACCACAACTGGAAATATCAAACATGATAATTTATCCCAGTTTTGTTTTTCTGTCTTCTTTTCCCTCTTTTGTTTCTCAGACCTAAGAGTTACTTATTTGCATAACATCCTTCAAATGACTAAACTGGCACATCTTAAAATATAACTAATCAGGCTCTTATTTTCCATCTTTTATCAAATACCTGATTAAACCAGCTTTCAATAGAAGGTTGTTTAAGAGCTAAAACAGAGCATTTCAGTTAGAAAAGACAAGAAAGAATGAAAATAATGAAAGTAAGAAAGCCCCAAAGTAACATTTTAAATCTGTAAATGAGCAAACCGTAGGTTTATTTAGATTGAATGTCCAGGGTCAATGAGATCAAGAATCCACTTCAGGCAGATGTTGCCCAAAAATCCCTTTTAGCAACTACTCTATAAAAAGGTTTGTGTTCACAATTGAAGTTTCCATCTACTCAAGATGGCCAGGTAGCAGTAAATATCCAAAATATTATTAAAATTGCCTTTATCCAATTCATTAATAGGTCATTAAAAAGAGATTTAATTGAACAGGTGTTTAATATGCACAGAACTTCATTTTAATCCCGACAGCAGTGTTGTATAAAGCTCTACATCAAATAGTCAGATGGACGGATCAGCTGACAGATCACCATCACAATCCTTAGGAACCAAAATGCACCACAGCACCTCCTGGAGTGATGTAACCGTCTTGAGGACGGTGGGAAAAGAGCACTGCAGACAGAATTTATGATGAAGTCAAGAGTCATTCCGCCCAAGCTCAGCAGTCATCTTCAGAGACAGAGATAACCCTGCAGCGAGTTTAAATGGCACCCTGCTGAAGATGCACAGCTTTGCCCCCCACAGTCTAATGGGATTATCAATTCAGCTGCTTTGAATAAGAATCATATTATCTGCCACGGCTTGAAGAAATATTTCAACAAAGGGGGGAAAAAGCGTGTCGAGTATCAAACTACTTCAATAGCAGCTAATTTTGTGGACAATGGAGAGGTTACCAAAAATTATGCTCAACAAGTTAGTCTGTCTTATTACATAACCTTTTGCACATATTCATGAACAGGTTGATTTTCAAGCCACGAAAACCCCAAATCTCAATTAATCCAGAGTTTTCTACATGAGTTTATCAGCACATATCCTTTAATTGTTTCTATAACTGTTCAGGCAATCTACTCAATTGTTGATGGATGAGATCACATTGCCATTTTAGATTTGCATTACTGCTTCTTAACTTAAGTTCTTAACTTCAGCTGCCATGGTTACAAATTGGCTGTATGTGAAGTGTTAATAGAGTAATGCCATCCATCCATCCTTCCATTACAACAGAGATTTTACTTCTGATAGCAACCTGCTTGCCTGTAGTATAAACCTGCCAGTGATAAAGTATCGGAAACTCGGAAGATATTTCTTTTAATCATGTTCACTCAACCCTTGTCATTTGCTTATAAAGAATAAAGACATATACACAGTACAGTCATCATTATAGCCCACTGCATCCATAAGGTGTAACATTTGGTCATACGAATCTACTAAATATGGTACTGAAGCAGGGACAAAACTGGACCTAAATGTATAAAGTGAAATCCGTGCTTTATAACATTTATTCCTATAGAAAATTATTTGTTGCTATATTCTGTTTAACATAATGTTGGTTATCCTTTTAAAAATATAAAAGACAAAAGGACCAATGGAAACTAAAATCTGATTTCGAAGGTATCCAAAAGGCTGGATTCACCCCAAACAGTTTCAATTAGTCTGATTCCATCCAAAATTTAGGTGGTTTTTACGAGATTGCCATGCTCAAAGTCAACGCCTCATATTTATCATCAGATTCTTCAGCTGTAAAAAATCAGAAGCACATAATCGCGGAATGGGACCTTTAAAGCCTAATTTACTGATTCTTACTACATTTAAATCTCTTACCATTTGATTGAAACACAAATCGAGAATCTTTTAGATGTTTGGGATTTATGCTGTCATTGGTAAGCTGAATGACAGCCTTCATTATTTGACTCCAACACATGGTCAAGCAACTGTTGCCTGAACAGAACCATGCCATGGCTTCACTGTTTCACTGCATTTCTGATGCCGCCGTTTCTGCTGAGAATGGTGAAAACAATTCTCTCTCTCTCTCTCTCTCTCTCTCTCTCTCTTTATCTCTCTCTCTCATTTTTGTTACCAATTTTCTATCAGTATAATTCATTCTCTCTGCCTTTTTTCTCCAATATGAAATTTCATGTTTAAGTAAGGTAGAGCTACAGTTAATGGACTAATGTATTTCATGGTGTCATGAGTGATTATTCAACATGAGAGCCTTTACCGAGAAGGTGCACTCTTAGACAATTACAAAAGTATCAATGAGATAATGGCTATGTGTAAAATCTTGCCTCAGTATGCAGATGCTTTTAAGCTCTAAGAAAATGTTCCATTAGTCATTTACTTCCTTTAAGTCTCTGTAATGGCTTGAGGAACCAAAAGTATCAAAATGTTTTTTGAATACCGTTTGCCAGCAGAACAAAACTGAATCTGGGAACTAAAAGTCTTAAAGAATGGCGTCCAAAGAAAATCTAACAAGCTAACAGTTCCACTTGAAACCATTAGTACATTCTCCATGGATTGGTTGGCTTTGAAGGTGACACACAATAGTAGAAATATAATACATTTCCAAACCTGTTCTAAATATGAAATTCTTAGTAATTGTTTCAACTGGGCTTCCAGCTCAGATTTTTCTGAAAGCCTGCTACAAGGGGCTTGATTTCTGCGCTACGTAAGAGATTATAGCTTCAAGGGGAATTATAAAATGACCTGAGCCAAGTGTGTGCCCTGCGACCTGACCATGGCAAGGCCTCTTCATGAGTGTCCTAATCATTATGATTCTGTCATTCATGATCAGGGTAGCAGAGTAATATTTCTTTGCTCCCACTAATATTCATCTGTTTTGTAAATTGACTTTGAAAGACAATAAAAAAAATGTGGGGAAGATGTGAAAGTCCATGTAAAGGAAAATAGAAAAGAGATGAACACCAGGATGGAAAATGGAGGCAGAAAGAAAAGGAGGGATGACACTGCGGAGCGAAGAGACAACATGACAGATGGAAACACAGCTTCTCAGCGTGCTTCTATCATGGTGGGCCCCTCAGAAATCCCCCCTCTGGTGAAGCAGATCACAGCTGTAGATGAGTATTAGTGACTAAGCTGAACACAGAATACTTCATGAGCAAAAAGGGAAGGTAAAAAATATATACTTTTTGAATTTTCTCTAATATTTTCACACGTGAACTTTTCATACTTATGGAAAATCTAGTAACCATGAAGTTTCTCTGAAATGTAGTTGCTTTACATTTTACAAATAACATAAATGGCTCTCATGCGGCATCATCGGACGGGACATTTTACTGAGCAAATTAAAAGCTACACAAGGATGTCACAAAATGCCACAAAATGTGTTATAGATATAAAACAAAAAATCCTAAAATGTAAGTGCACCTATTTTTACTTTAAGATATACTAAAGAATCTATATTTTCAGGATATTTTGAAAATTTTCTAATATATAATAAAGATTTGTGATTTTAGTTTTAACTCTATTGAACTAAAACAAGCCCAAAGAAATAACTTTGTTTCCACAAAACAACTTTGCAGTTATACACACACACACACACAAAATGAATAATTAAATAAATAAATAAACAAGAAATTAGATACCAGCAAGTCCACCCCCATCAAAACATTAAACAAATAAATTAATAAATTAGATGGGAGAGAGGTTAACAAATAGATGAAAGATTCCAAAAGCAACAGATTGAATCTTAAGAAGTGATGGTGTCAGGGTTGGGTATGTAAGGGGTGTTCATCAAAGGCTTAGTCTTTTCATGCTACAGTATGTGGTGGGCGGTACTGGAAAGAAAATCATAAATTACAAAAAGTTACAAAATATATTTCTTGACACAAACAAGAATGTCCATTTGTTCTGTCCACATATATATTACAGTACACATGGAAGTCATATATCAACTCTGACCATAGGCTGAAAGTTGAAAGTGAAAGATCATGTGGGTTGTTATTTAAGAGATGATTTCATGCAAAACTGGCTTGTCTAAGTGCTTGGAGTTGTATTTTGGGTAGTTTTAACTCCAGAGAAGAGCAAAAACCCTCACAAAAAACACAACCTGCCGTTATTTAAAACTATTTACAGTATCTTAAACCTTTAAGTCAAGCACTTTTTTACAATAAGACTGTACTTCCTTACTTCTTCCATGTCTTAAACAAACTGTTAAGACATCAAAGAATAACTACAGACAGGAAAAAAGTGCACAAAACCATCCCTTTAACAAGAGGCCTAAAAATAAGTGTATGCTTTCACACATATTCAGGCCATTGATGCAGAGGTTTTTAATGGAATTTTAGAGAGTAAAATGCTATAATCAACGAAGTAGCATGATCCATTTTAAACTCCATAAG
>JBBBVT010000009.1:3781714-3794298 GCA_037177035.1 Craterocephalus eyresii | reverse complement strand
CTAGCTCCCTCTGCTTCCCACATGTCAAAAAGTTCATTGAAAAGGACGTCTGGTGTAACACAGCAGAGTAACAATGACACCTGTCAGTGAGCAGCTCTTCTTTCTCTAAAGAAATATTTAACCAATCTAATAAATCTTGGTTGGTTTTACTGTTAACAAAATAAACAAAAAAACAAAAAACTAAATCACAACTTTTTTGGGATGTTGGTCCTGTACAAGTAACAGTTCTATGTCACATACAGTACAAATATGACAAGATTTGAATTTCACCCAAATCTAGCAGGGTCCTTAAGCCTTCTAAGCTGAAAGGTGAAAATAGAAAACAGATTGCAGGTGCTTCACCAACATCTGCTTGTTCTACACCATTCCCTACACATGTAAATGGGATTTCTTCTCAAACAAGCTTTTCAACCCAACATGATAAAGCGAGCTTTGATTCTCTTCACGTCCTGCTGATTTAATTAGAAATCCTAATCAAACAACTTCGAATGACACAAACTGAATCAGAAATCAAATCAAAGCCAACAGGATGGAAGTCTTGTTAGAAAGATAAGTAGGCAGGAAGCAGCTTTAGCAAGCTGTGTGTCTTTGTGTGTTTAGTGCAATCTTACTTTCTCTTCCAGACTCAGTGATAGTGTTACCCCTCTGGTAGACAGGCACATGAAGCAGTCAACAAGCACACACCATCACACGCGTAGACATCATTCATGCTCACACTCAGAAGCCAAAGGTTGAAAGAGCTCCTGTTACCTAAAAAACACAGAAATAGATAAACTGTAAATAGGCAAGCACAGAGAAATCAGAAAGACTTCTTTTCCAACACACAGAAGATACAGTTGCTCACAGTACACCGTTAGATAAAAGAACCAAACTGAATAGCACCACACTGAAACAGAAAACGGATCTGTGACACTGCTCTTTGAGAAGATGCAGAATCAGTATCAAATGTTTGCCCAGGCATGATAAAATGTGTAATTTCAGCCGATTCTGAATAAATCTTGAGTTTCACAATTTTACCATAGGGATCCTTTCAGTTCTTCCACACTTATATCCTGAATGCCCTTTGAATGGATTCTATTTATGTGCAATATCTCTTTACACAAAATGGACAATCATGTTGAAATATTCTGTTAATGTATGAAAAGTAAATTACTACCATTTTAATTTCATTTTTGCACACTAAAAAAGCTTCATTCTGTCCCTCGTGTTAAGGATATCTTCCCTCGGGACTTCCTCTCTCACTTCTTTGTGGCAAAAAATGTTCAAGCTTATCCAGGTTGGATTGGAAGCATTGATGCAGAGCCAGGTCCCTCTGGACACGCTCTGCTGGGTTCAGATCCAGTCTGGCTGGTCCATTGTGCTTACATTCATGAAGCTTTCTCAGTAAAAATTGAATTTCTATTTGCATTACTAATATGTATGCAAACAAATGTTTGAGTTTTTACATCAAACAAAGCCAAAGCTTAATCAGACATGAAATGATCCAGTTGACCAGAGCATTTATTCCATAATTTAGTGAGTTTTTGACTTGGGATACATCTACATATTAAATTTGATGCTAATAGATAAATCCAAAACTTTGCTTATATGTTTGTGTGTTGTTTATTTATTTTTTGTTTATTATTTTGCCTCTCTATCCTTTATATTTCAAACTTTTGTGGGGAAATGACGGAGTGCAGTGCAGACTCTAAAGAGGTCTGAGTAGCAGTTTGAACATTTGAGCTGAAAGTTGTTTTCTGTCTGCTGTCTGTATGCCTGTCTGTGAAAGAACATTGATAAATTGTAGCCTTGTCACAAACCTCCAGTAAATTTGAAACCTGTTGGAAATCTTGTAGCAAAATGTGGGCACAGCTGAGGAAAGAATTGCTCTTACCTCAGTTAGCGTTAGCACTGATGCCTTGGCTTGCTTATCATATTTAGTCTTGTTTTGTTTAGCCTTTTTTGGTTGTTGGTTTATTTATGAGCAGTAAAACACATTCGGCCATTTGTTAAGCTTTTACAACAACCTACTGCTTGCTGGTGAAACGTTAAGGAGTAGTAATTTGTAGTGTTTGCCAGACTACTGTATTGTGGCCAGAGAATTAGAAATTTTGAGAAATTAGCCTATCTGGAAATTCTAGCAACAGGAAACCACTAGTGTTAACTTATTCCTGAAAGGTTCACAAACATAAGATGTAAGCCAATACAATGGACATTCATTGGAATGACTTATTTGACATGATCAATACAGGAGGTTTAAAATCCAGCCACAGAATAGTGTTTCTTGACAACACAATTTTTTATTCCATTTTTGCAATAAAAACTAAAGACTACTATCTCTATGTTGCTAAGAAACCTCAGTTTTGACCCAGAAATGATAATGATGTCATTTCCTTTCATACTTTCAACCTTAGTGACCATACTAATCAGAAGCTTCCAAAGATCAACAGGTGACAGGTGAGTTATATGTCTAACTAAAACAAAAACTAACAAAACAGCTGCAATAAAGCAAAGGCTTTATTTTGGTACCAAAAACAAGCTGAGATGATCCAGTAAATGTAATACATAGCTAATAGTAGCACAAATAACTTTATATAGGAAAAAGTGTAAACAGTTGTGTGCTTGTTTTAATGTCAATATATTTTCTTATGAAAACAAAGAGAATGAGATGACAAAAGTTTTGGTCATTGTTGATCTGTCTTATTTCCACAAAATACTGTTTGAAATAACTTATGTTTTGCTGCTTTGGTTGGCCTGCATGGTGTTATATGTATTGATTTTTGCATATTTTTTGTATTATAATCGTAAAACTGAAAATGTCCAGAAAACAATGTCTATAAGTTGACTTAAGGATTGAGCTTCCACATGCTTTTTTTTATCTTAAACACGGAAAAAAAATGGCTTAAAGGTTCATTTAATTTATGCCTATATTGGCCTTGATATTATGGGTGTAAATCACAGTTTGATAACAGTGTCATATTATATTGACTCAGTAACAATTCAATGTTACAGATCAGAAATTCTACCATAATTTCCTTTTCCTTGCACATAAGAACCCCCACTGTACTTTGTTTTCACATTTGATGAAAATAAATCCAGCCTTTTTATTAAAGGATTGTAGCAAGCCTAGATCTATGAAGGTTTTTATCAAAAGCACATCCTTTCCACTGGAATTTGTTTTTGAACAGGCAGCTTGCAGATGGTCTCATGTGAAACAAGCCTTCATTAAATTAAGGGATGGAAAATGAATGAGAAAAAAAAGCAAGAAATTTGTTTCCCTTGATGCAGAAATGGATGTTACCTTGTATATCACATGACAAAAATTGAAGATGCCCTTTAATGATGTCAAAATTAGAGAGAACATCTGAGGATGCCAAAAGATGCTGCTACATGTCCGACCTATTATTGACCTCCATAATCAAGGGCAGGGATATGCCTAGTTTTTTTTTTTAATGAAAGTATAGGCAAAAAACTATAGTCGAGAAGAAAAACAGGGAATTACAAAAACACTAGTTCCTGCATCCATATATTCACACAGCAGATTCTTGTTTACCATGCAGTTGCCATAATAAGCCCCATTACCAAATACAGCTGAGTGTGAAGAGGTTTGAGTGTAAATAGAAATGTTGTTCACAGGGGAGGAATATGGTTCTCAGTGCTCAACCAGGCTTAAGCCTTGTGGCAGTTGTTCTTTCCATTGTACTTGAGGAACTGATTTACTGCTTCACAGAGTTCTCACTGTGGGAAAATAGACTGAGGGAAATCAATTCCAAATTTGACCCCTTGAGGTCAACAAATTGATCTGGTCTCCATCCTACTATCTGTCCCCTTACAAGATGGTCCCATAAACACCATCAAACATCTTTCTTTTATTCAGTCAACATAAAGAACGTTAAGTCCAGAAGTCACTGCACTGCACCACATTATGCTTCAACTTGCTAATTATAAACAGTAGCATTTTTAAGAAAGTTATAACTTTATAACTATAGTTTTTAAAGAATGATGATTTATTTCCTATGTACATTTTCTCGTCCACCTTTGTCACACAGGAAGCTCAGAGACAAAGCAGGAGAATCAGTGAGAAGGATTTCTTCTCTCTTTGTGAATACCAATTCTCCATTAGCAAGGTTGCTGTAAGTGGAACTTATGAAGCATAGCACAGGCTAAACAGTGGGGGACTATTTTTATTCTATTGTTTATATCCTTATTTAAAAGAGGAAAAATGTTTAGAAAAATGTTCTGACTTTTGCTTGACAGACACAAGTACTTAAAAAAATTGTGTTTTGACTAATTCTTATTTTGAAAATGCAGTATAATCTAAATTAAAAGGATATTGATGTTGACCAAGCAATTAAAAGATGCTTGCAGAGAGGGAAAGACACAAATAAAAAATCTTTGAAAATGGCTCTTTAGATTCTCAAATTGGCTGATTAATTATTAAGCAGTAAGGGTGTCAGGATTGGAAATAAAAGCAACATTCACCAAAGGCTTAAGCTTTCCAAGCAAGAATGGATCGTTTTCACCATTTTGCACCAAAGGCATCCAGACAATCATGAAAAAATAATCCCAATTCATAATAGCAAATAACCATCTGTGCTTTAACATCTGTAGTGCATTTTATTCTATAATTAGTGTAAAGGCCAAAGGAAGAATCTTTTCAAAGGACTCTCTACAACTCGTTAAGCACTGCGTGAGAGATAGTCCTATTTGCACTCATGAGCAAAAAGCCACATGGGTTTGGACATTCCTTAAAAAAGCATTTTCATCAGCATGCTGAATGTATCCAGAAGTTTAACCTGAAACTGGACTTAACAAAGAGGACACCTTGTGCACAACTTAACTGTGTAGAAATGCTCAAAACTTTGCATGTTTGATCTCTGAAGATCAATGACTGACAACAGCATAGCTTCAGAGTGTTTGTGCTTGGCTGGCCTACAGTTGTACAGTTGTGCCTCCTAATGAAAGTGTATGGTAATGTATGGTGCAATTTGCAAAAAGAACCGAGATGACAACAACCACAGACATCTGAGTGTCTGAAATCTTTTGTTCAGTTAGAAAACAGAGACATTATTTTCCATAGCAGCACAAAAGCATCCACAAATCCACAAAGGAAACAGACACAAACATGAAGATTTTATAAAATTTGATATTAGAAATATGAGCAGCAGCACGTGATGAAGTGTAATAAGGAAGTAATTTTCTTCAGAGAATGGATAAGCTGGTCCAGTTTTTAGTAAAGACAACCGACATTTTACTGTATGAAGAAATCAATGTCTCTGCTCTCACATAAAGACCTGCTAACAGGTAGAAAAGCTGTTATTTCCACTGGTATTACAGCTTTCCTCTAACAGAGTGGATCTGCTGTTGTAGTAATGACTGTGATTCGAAAGCACCTCTGCTTACTCATCCTGGTTAATTAGCATGAACCACCTGAAGAGGCAGCAATCACTCTCACAATACAAGAAGACACAGAACAAAGATGAATAAAGACAATCCTATAGAGGTATACACTCACATGAATACACGTGGACCACTAGCACAGTGGCTGGGCTGAGCTCGATTTACAGCTTTAGAAACACACTGGCGTTATAATAAATCAAACCTCGCATACTTCCATGCACACACCATAAATTGTGAAATATACTTGTCAAAGGAGGAGTAACCAGAGTCTTTACTTTGGACAAAAGGACATAAAGAAACCTCCCTGATGTCTTTCTGTGACTGTTATTAGAAATGTGATCAACTAGAGTTGATGGAAAAGGGAAGAAAGGAGGGAAGCCTTTGATGTCAAATTTAAAAACTGGATTTTAAAAGTACTTTTACTACAGTCTTACATGGAATTAATTCAAATTAGATGAATCACTTTTTATGATGGCTGCAGGGTCTGTGGCTGAGGCTGTTAAGAGTTTTTGACCTGTTGTTTGGCAAATATTGACTCATTTTGCTTTCATTGAAAAGGCTTTTTTTTCTTTGAGATGCGGTCCATAATGCTTTGCTGTTTTGAGTTGGGCCACAGATTTTTAGTGTTGTTTAGTGTTTGTGCCTCTAAAATTTAATGGCTTTTAATTGAATCCAGCAGGCTTATGTTCATGAGTGAAATGTTTTTTGCCTAGCACCGGCTGCAGTGTGTGCTCAAAGCAGAGTTGATCCTAATCACTGCTTAGCAAGTGCTGCATCCTTTGTAGACAAATATGCACAGAGTTTTATAGATGTTCATTTGCAAACACATGAAGCCATTTGCTGACTTAAAGAAAAGAAAAAAGAGACAGATTTGTATTTGCAAAGACTTTTTTCTTTACTACTTTTTCACGATGATATAAGATATTCATGTGTGTCTGCACAGCAGACCAAGCTCTTCACAATCTTCAAAAAACGATCTGAAGGTCATTCTCAGCCAAAATGACTGATCTACTTTGGGATTGCTGTAATGTGTCTCTCTCTTGAAAAGTTTTATCGTCCAGATCTCAACGTTGCCACAACATACTCTCATTACCTGGTTGTAGAATGTCACAAGAGAAGTTAGGCACATTATTTTGTGCATTTCTTACGGATTATCACCAACACTTGAGATCACTGTACCTGCATTTGTTTAGTCAGAAAAACTTCATCAGCCAACTAAGGATGGTATGCACTCACTTGACAAAAGGTAAGATGAAAGATGTTACTATATTTTGTTTTGCTCTCTAAAATAATTTTGAATGTCTAATATCCATCCACCCATCTACTCTGCTTATCTGGGGTTGGATTGCAAGGGCTTCATCCAAAACAGGGAACTCCAGGCTTTTCCTTAACCCAGCTGTTAAAGCTCTTCTGGGGGGAACAAGGCTCTGTACAATCTTTAAAGTAATGATCAGCGAGGCATAATACCCCACAGTGGGTTTTACACTAAAGTGTCCCCGGTCCAGGCTCTTCTGTGAGCTTTTTTTCCCTGTCTCTTCCTCTTGGCTGTTCTTTGAGTCAATTGTAGAAGTCACTCAAAAGCTGTCATTCACAGAATGTTTCGGTCAGAATAAAAATCAATAAATCAATACAGGTACTACTCAGAAAAGAGAATTCTGAAAAGATACTTTAATTATTGCATTATAGGAGCATTTTGTATTGAATTAAAGTTGGAAGGGGGGTGGGAGGGGTAAAGGGAACATATAATTGTGGATTCAGAGCTTAATGATCTAATTGTTAAATGGCTTTGAATGTATGTGATTCAAATTTGACAATGCCCCTCGTTGGTGGGTATAACACAAGAGTTTATCACATGAAAGCTCAGACTTCTGTAGTCCATTCAATGCAAGCGCCTCATTGGTTGTTCAGCATCCTACTATATTTATTGTTATGACCGAAATGAATGGTGAACTGATAATAGGAAAAACAAAATAAAAAAAAACATTGGTCAGGTTTTAGTTTAAAATGATCTGATGACATAAGAAAACACACTAACATGCACAAAAAACATTTTTAGAGTGCAAAACTTTCATGCAGTCAGTGAAATTAGAATAAAGATATAGAAAACAGTTTTACTGCAATTTCTGCCTTTTCCACTGTCCTGACATGTACAAATACCTGTGTATTGTTTTTAGGCCTGATTAGGACCACTTCTCTTGTACTATATAACTATATGATAAGTGTAAATAATTACTTGTAAAAAGCTTTATTGACATGTTCTAAGAGTTAAGTAATTACTGGAGAGAGACATAGGAGTTTGTGGCTTTTGCTGCAACAATGTTGGAAGAGTGACAGGATATATCTGGCCTTTCCTTTGACATTGTAAAGAAAATACAGATTTAACAAGTTGGCAAAACTGACAACACAAGCCACTGGTCTACATCTGCCTGGAGAGGCAAAAACATCTTTGTCTCCAAAGCCTGATGATGGGTTTGCCTTTATACTTTTTTTGTTGTGATACATCCATATGCAGACGATTGTACGAGAAATAAGTTCATCAAGATCCTAATAACAAAAACAACGAACGCTTATATTGTCAGGGACCTTAACATCTGCTAAGTAATATAATAAATAGTTTATTTTCTTATCGTAATATTGGATCTTTTTTATGTGCTTGTGTCAGCTGTTGCCAAATTCAAAATAGAACTAATGTTTGTGCTTATTTGTGTTTGTTTAGAAATGGTTATAACTTTCCACTTAACAGGCAATAATCACTTCTAGCCCAGCTAAATGAGTTGGTTTTAAAATCTGCTGGAGCTGAATTTGTAATTAAACAGCCCTACCTTAGAGAGATCTGTTGTCAGAAATAAAACAAATTATAAAAAAATGAGGCTTTTATTGGTGTAGGTTTGGTACCTAAGAAGAAGGCTTTTTTATGTACAGATGGCTCGGCTCGGCTCTTCTCTTCACCATCTGGAATTTTACACAACATTGTGTGTAAATATATTTTTGTTAAAAGATGTCAAAACAGTTAAGTTTGAAAACAATATAGATTTAAAATGGTCAACTAAACCAATGGTTATACAAAGGCCCATGTAAATGAGAAACATTTTTCGATAGCATTTTATGTGACTCGCTACTTAGATCCAAGTCCAGTTAATCAGGGATGAAAACGGGATGAATCATGTGCCAAGAGTGGTCAGCTGTGCTCTTGCTGATAGCAGGCGACACATTAAAGATAAAGAGCTGGTTGGATTTTTGGTGCTGTGAGGCTTTCAAGAGTGGATATAGCTGTGTGATATTAATTCATTATGCTAATTTAGTCGCTCTATTTTCATAGATGCAGCCTAAATGCGAGGGCATGAAGTCAAACATGTTTATCTTCAATGTTATGTTGATGCATACAAATGTATTCATAACATAAAGCATGTTCAGAGTTGTTGTTCTTGCTTATGTTGCCGATATTTTCAGCTGAGGTTTTAATGAGTGTATCAGCTGTCCAGTGGGACACGGTTTGAGTAAGATGAAACAAGAGGAAAAAAAAAACCTACATCATATATTTGAAATGACTATTTCATGGTCATTAGTGACCATAGAAAATGTTTGGAGGAATATCCATGAGAGAAAGAAAATCAAAAACAATGTGATTTTAAAGATTATGTTGTTTTCAGTTATCAGCATAAGTTGAAAAAGAATGAATGGTATCAGTTTTTTTTTTGTTTTTTTTCAGAGACCGGGTTCTTAATGTACATTTTTGACCTGTCACTCACATGCAGCATGTATCACACCAGAGATTAACCTCAAGATTGTGTGTGGGGGTGTGTGTAAGAGAGAGACAGGATTGAAAGCTTGGAGGCGGCAGAAATGGACAGATGAAAGTCAGGTTGGTTAGTGACAGCTCATATGAAACTCTGCTTTAGAAGAGACCAGAGAGACCATCAAACCCACTGAGCTCTCCTTCAACATGCCACAACCCACGGATCATGCCAGCTAATTATCCACAGTCACAGCCAAAAGCAGGATGGGGGGTGTAAATTAGCCGATATTGAAAAGTTGCTTTGTTGTTATGTGACACGGTAAATCTACTTAGTGCAAAACAACAACATCAGAGCGGTTATGCATCATCTTTGTAAGTCTTTCCTATGACTGCTATGGACGATTCTCTTATTACTGCTCTAACAATTTTAAAAAATGATGAAATCATGAATATGTCAAAGAAGACAGGATTTTCCTCCAGTATAAAAGAGTTACAGGGGCAGTCCTCTGCAAGAAAACCCTCAAAACCCTAAGGGTCAGTTGGACCCCCCAGTTACACATCTCTTTCCTTCTTTCGACTTTTGCTTTTTGGTCTTACATGTCCCTCTTTCCTCTCCTTATTTTGCTTCCTGTTTTGTTTTGGAGAATCCACCCCTTGTATGATCTACTTTCTTTACTCCCTGCTGCTACGCACCTGGGGCCGTATTCATAAAGTATCTCATCTCACCACTAGGTGGACTCCTAATTAGCTCAAAAAGTTTTAGATAAGAGCTCATTCTTCCAGTCCCTTAATAGCGTACATAGCAACACGCATAGCAACAACAGAGAACCTAGTATTCCCACATTTCATTGAGTAATCTGAAAGAATGTGTATAGATTTGTGGCTAGAAAAGTCATCAAAACAAAGGTAAAGGCACAGTCTATATTAAAATATTGCAATTTACCCCGAAACCCCGCAAGGAATGTCCAGCATGTTTTAAATTCATGCTTGGGGAAAACTCGGCAGTCATGTGATCTAAACTATGTCCATAGAAATTATTGAGAAAAATAAACGTAGCAATACTACAATTTCAGAGGTCTTTTTGTAAAATTTACATTTCACACTGGACCAGCATAGGTATTACACATTTTTGAATGAGACTGGGTTGTCAGTTACTTTATATAACCAGTCCTCTTTGGCTGACTGTGTCTTTGTGACAGCGTAGACTGCTCACATGTTCATGTCTCGTATATGTAAAGACACAATACGAAAATGTTAACAAGGTTATTAAACACATGGTTTTATTGGATGGGATAAAAAGCTACAAGGCATTGCATCATTGTTGCTCTTAATTTGAGTGTCTTTGTAAATCTGCAGCCAAAGCTGTACACAACCATATCTGGCAGGATACAGTTTGAGATCAATGGAGCAAAGAAACCTTTTTATACATTGCATATTTTGGAGAGCATCTCCAGAGGATGAAACTCAAACACACCATGGGTAATTTCTGAATAAAAAGAAAAAAAAAGAAGCTTTTGTTAAAAGTTTTACATTCTACTTTTGTTTGAAGGGAGGTAAACGTTGCCATTTATATCACAATTTGACAAAGAAAACTCATGATTATACAGTGTTCATTGTATTTTGTTTGTAATTAAGGTTAGCAAAGCAAGAACGTTGTTTGGAGCATATTGCACTAATAAATGTATTCTGCCTTAGTAAAAATGTAGACTAATTGTGAAGGGATTTTTTTTGTTATTTTTTTAAGTGGGGAAAAAAAGCCCAAGCAAAAAAAAGAGAAGTCCTAATGGGATTCATGAAACAAAACAACAAGAAGTCCAGGGCACATCTGAGCCCCAAGCAATCACTTAAGCACATTCTCATAAGGACACTCATTTCGAGAGGACAATAATGAGCACTAATTAGATTTTTTTAAGCAGAAACCATTTTAAAGACCATTAACTGAAGCCGGCATTCTTCTTCTCTTACTTTAAAATGGAATTTCCACCATGTAATACTCTCTAGGCTTGCTGACCTTTTTTTCTATGAGTAATATACGAGAAATAAAAAACTCTTACTATAAAGATTTACATTATTTGAGTGAGACTGAAAGGCCCAATCAAAGAGGAAAATACAACTCAAATGAACACATCAGTATCAGACTGAATCCCCAGAAAGAGGGCGGAAGAGAGAGAAATGTCGATACACAGCTATTGAGGTCATGAACATGCCAACAACACACATCCATGTCAGTGAATGTCCCATCAAGGGAGGGCGACAATTTTAAACCCAGTTCAGTAACTAAAGCTAAATTACCCTTGTATGATTTAAGCTCATGACAGCAGCACACACTATTTTGATGGGATAAAAACAGGAATTCTAGAGTCTCTTTTCCAGCTAGCTGCAAGGCTGTGGGAGTGTAAATGTCAGTCAGCACCGCAGGCAATAAATCCAACTTTGCTGACTGCAACGTTACCATGAGTCACTTGGCCCTAAACCATTCAGTGCTTTGTAAACTAGCAGCAGGATTTTGAAGTCAATTCTTTGACAAACAGGAAGCCAGTGTAAAGATCTGAGGACTGGGGTTATGTGATCCACTTTACTGGTCTTAGTGAGGACTGGAGCAGCAGCATTTTGGACTAACTGCAGCTGTCTAATGGACTTTTTAGGGAGACCTAAAAGGACAGCATTACAGTAGTCCAGTATACTACAAATAAATGCATGGACAAGTTTTTCTAAATCCTGTGAAGACATTAGTCCTTTAATCCTCGATATGTTCTTGACGTGATAATATGCTGACTTCACAACTGTCTAAATGTGACCACTGAAGTTCAGTTCTGAGTCCATGACGACACCCAGGTTTCTGGCTCTGTTGGTGGTTTCTAACTTAGCCGTCTGAAGCTGTAACTATGTTAACATATTTTGTTGTTTTTTATAATTTGTGTGAGTGGGAGCATGTAAATGTTGAACAGCAGGGGGCCTAGGATGGAGCCACAGGTTATTTTAGTGTGCTTAGATTGATGGTTACCTATAGACACAAAGTAGTCCCTTTCTTTTAGATAGGACTCAAACCAGTTAATTGCAGTGCCAGAAAGTCCTACCAGTTTTTCAGTCAGTCTAATAAAATGTTGTGATCAACTGTGTCAAAAGCAGCACTTTTAGTCAAATGACTTTTGGAAAGATTGCAATAAAAGTGACAAATTTTCATACCGCTTTGAGAACACATCAACAGTGGCTACACTGGATCTCAGAGCAGCAACAGAACAAACAGACGGAAATAGTACAGTTGGTGACAGAAGTAGACAGATGATACATGGATAACGTTAGTGCTCTAGACCGGCTACTTAGCACATTTTAGAACTATGAACTGCATATGGAAGAAAAATAAAGATGCAGATAAACATGAACATTGTATGCAAGGGCGTAGGTTTGGTCTTAACATTGGTAGGGACAATACAACAGCATAATCTGCGTTTATACTTTTAGATGAGGA
>JBBBVT010000009.1:3759010-3776440 GCA_037177035.1 Craterocephalus eyresii | reverse complement strand
AGTGTGTGAATGACTTAAGTTTCACATGCGGCAATGAGAGGGTAATTCTGGATAATGTCCCACACGGCCCCTCATACGAGAACCTCAGTTTGAGATACCTGTTTTTGTTGCTTTTGCTACGTTTATTTAGTGGGAGAGAATGCTTCTTTTATTAGCAAAGGTTACCTATAAATTACATCCCTGTAAACAGACATCACAGAGGAGGCTTAAGGTTGATAGAATTTGAATGCACATTAATATTTAAATGTGACCTGCTCCAGTGGCCTTACACAACTGATCCATGAAGGCTTTGATAATTTAAACAAAAGGTATTTCATTTCAATTTTAAACCACAAGGGATTAAATTACAGAGCTACTGAAATATTGTTTTAAAGGTAATACAGACACAGTAGCAGACAAACTAGCTGTAATGTTAGATGAAATACCATAGAGCTAATAATAGGCTACCTAGCATTATCAATACTTTTCTGTTCAGTTATTAAGTTACTTCCGTTTTCTCACTCAGTTTTTCAAATTTTCCAACCAACGGATTCATATCTTCTAAAAAAGAACAACTAATTTTTCAGCTTTTCTAGTTTCAGGTGCAACACTAATCCACATATTTTTGCTAGGAGGGATTTGTATAATAGGGATGGTCATTTGATTCATTTTCCTAATCAATTACCAGGAGAATGAATGATCAATTTTCGATGAATCATTAATATTTTTATGCCAAAATTCTGTATTTATAAGCTATATTAAAAAATAAAGTGAAAGTAGAAAAGTAGAAAAAAACAACATTTTTCCTCATTATTGATTAATTGTGCCCATCACTGTATAGCTTTATTAAAAGCTTAGTTTTTGCTCTCATGTTTTTTAGACTAGTAGAACAATTTTGGAGGATCCAGACGTTTAGATGAGCCTTGCAGATCTCCAAGCGCTCCCGAAATCCAGAACTTCTTCAGCTTCTAGAGGCCTCTGTCTGTGATAATTGAAATTGATTACAGAACTTTTAAGGAATAAGAAGTAATTGGACTTTGTATTTTTCTATATAGGTAAATCTACAATTAAACATATTAAATAAATTTACAGTACCATGCAAATGTTTGGACGAACCTCCCACTACATGTGTCCAAACCTTTGATTGGTTGAATGTGAAAAGTATGGATAAAACTAGACTGTCTCATTGTGATTATCTTATATTTAATAGCTAATTTCACAATTCAAAATATAATTTTGGAGTCCATTATTTCATCAGAAACCTCTACATGTGTTATGTAGATACTGCAATAATTTATAATCATTCTAACACAGCATCATTTGAACTGGTGTCCTACCTGTTTTCCTCAAAGACTAATTCAGCACTCATCATCTTCCTCAGCATGTGATTGGGTTATTTGCTGCTTAAAAGGTTGCAAAAGCTTTTTTAGAGGGATTATCTGAACACTCAGCTTGTGGTCAAATTCTAAGAATTCTAAGAACCGTCTCTATTTATAAGTGACCTTTGAAGAACATTGTGTGCCATTTTTTTTGGCAGCTAGCAGACACTCAAGTAATAATCACACCTAATCGTAATCTCTGTCTTTACTTACGAGTGGCCAGTGGCCTCCTGTGCTCCTCTTTTAACGTTCCCTAATATTTTTTTTGAAGAATCCTTTTAATCACAGAGTCATGAATATGAGTTAAACAGAAAATGTCAACCTGTGATGTGTGATTTCAATCCCCTTTGATGCCTTGGAAGTGAATTAATGTATTTATGTTAGTAAGTCCAAAATATATATTGTGTTCAGATGGAGAGTTGCAAAAGAACAGGAGTATTTTTCTTTAAATTTTTATTTTTTCTTTTTTTTTTTTTAAGGCTTGACTTCCAGCTCAACTGCTAAGCAGTCCACCTGAGTGATGGATACGGATGGTTCAAGACTTGAGGTAACCCTTTTTTTAATCATTGGTGTTTTGTTTTTGTTTTTTTCACTTTTGCCACAGTTCAGCTTTTCAACATTTGCATAACTTATCTTTATTTTAGACACCAGCAGTAAAAAAAACTTAAAAGTCCCTCCTTGAGTCCTTACATGCTGACGAGGAGTTCTCAAAACTCAAAAACAGCTTCCCTCCATTTCTTTATTATGCTGTAAGTTTCTCTTATTAGAAACTTGTTGAGCTTAACAGACTCAAAACAACAATTTGTGTGAAAAAGATGAAAGTTTAATCAGTCACCAATACTTAAGTCTGAAACAGCCCAATATGAAGACAGTTTAATAAGGTTTTTTAGAAGAGCATTACATTTGTATATCAGTTTTGGATTTTAAGCAAATGATACATAAATGATGGAGAAGAGAATAGAAGACAATGAGAGGTTAAAAAGGGAGGTTCAGACTGGGACTGACTGATTAAAATGACATTCAAGGTGTCAGATGTGGTGCTGTGGGGAGATTTCATATCCTCTCCTCTCAGACTCTGCTGCTAATGGATAAGAGTTATAAGCCTAATATAGTCCTCTAGACCTCTGAAATGGTATTTTAGATGGCTTAGCTAAAGTTAAGGCGAAGAAAAAGGGAGACTGTGACTGGAGGGATTGTTCCTTTTGCAGATGAGAGTTTCAATTTATATCTGTCATCGTGCATCAATAGAAGTCTAAATTTGATATGAATGCATGAGGTGTCCGACATATTATATGCTCAGATGAAAACTCATTAGCATGAAACAACTGAAGGACTAACACAAGGGTGTTGTGTCCTGGCTCTGCTCTTTGTTGCTACAGATTTGAAACCTCGACCTACTCAGAGTTATGTGTTGTACATTCATACTTTTGGAGCAACGCTTTGGGATAAAAGCCAGGTCTAAAGACTGTTAACCATATTCAGAATATGTGAAAAAGTAAAAGGTGAATGGAAACTGTTTTTTGGAAAAAACAATCTTTGAAGGATAGGTTTTGGGACTTGACACATATTAGGGGGTCTGTGTGTCAACGCTAAAAGTCTACACCTCACAATCACAACTACTCAGGACTAATTCTGTATTTGAAAGTCTATGTGGGCTTCTTAACAGCTAAAATAAAAATCTAAAAATATAATTGTAATAAAAGAATTATATGTTGATATAAATAGCAACAAATGAAAAAAATATAAAATATTTTAAAATAAAAAAAGATTTAAAAAATCAGCCATTATATGTCATTAAAAAAATGAATATATATAATTCTCAATAATTCTCAATTGCAATCAAAATAATTCTGATTATGTTTCCAATGTACTATGTACAATGGTGTGCGGGTGTACGGGTGTTTGAATGTACAAGTGTGTGATGTAGAATAAAAGAGTGCACACACAAAACTAGAAAAGTGTAATAGCCATTTTACCATTTAACTCCTACATGTAGTGGATTATGAGCACTGACACAGTGGCCATCTTTTATTGAAATTATGGAGCCTTTATTTCTTTCAGACAAGTTTATGGAAAAGTGTTATTCCTATTTCTTATTTTCTACTTTTGAAGTAATAATCAATTATTAGAAACTCAGCTATTGTTCCCTACACTAGCTTGTTGTAACTTCTCTTTTCTCTAGTTCCTCATAATGCAATGAGAAAGCCCAAGAGACACAAACATGCTGTATGACCTCGCCTTTTTCAAACTGTAGGTGGTGCTATGAAGATTCAAAGCAAGAACTCCTCAGTCATCTCACGGATTACTGATTTAGTGCGTAACATGTCTTGACACACATACGTACTGTGTATTTCCAAACAGGATAGCAAGGCTAAAAATGGCATTTTTATCAGAGAAGGACTTAAAATATGCGATACAAATGGAGGCCAGGAGGTAAAAATATGGATAACTGGAGTGCGGGAGCTGCTGAGGAGAGGACACACATGTAAATGTGCACGGACACACTTAACGCACAGACACACAGCATGGTTAATCTTGAGCTGTGTGTCATCTGGCATTTTCTATTCTTGAGGGAAATAGTCTGTGACAGACATTTCTGCAGAACACACACTCTGAATAAGAAAGAAGTCCCTGTTTGTCCACTGAAGACACACTCAAGGTTACACTGCACTATAACAGACGGAGAAAGAAACAAAGACAGATAAAGAGACAGACATACAGGCAGGTGCATCGATCGACAGACAAAACTCGTAATGTCAAATTACAACTTTGACAGGAAATCCAACAACAGCACATGCAGATGACAGTCTGCTAACCAGTCGATTTCTTACTATTGCATAAGAAAAGAAAAAGGGCTTTGGCAAGAAGGACTTCCTCGTCATCACACCAAACTGCATCCTGATTCTCTCTACTGCAGGAATACCACACTGAGTTCAGCCCAAAGTGCTTTTCCTGAGCTAAAACACAGGACTGAACTTCCACGGCTTACATTTATGTAAACATGCTGTATATGTTTGCATCCTTATGATGCTCACGGGAAAGAGGGAGGGAGCTGAGAATGTTAAATAGATTTCAACTTGTAAAATCTAAAGCAGCTACCTTTCCTCTGTGGACTCCATGTGTAGTACGCTCGGCACATTGGATGCTGTGATTTACTTGCCTGTGGCCTTAACTTTATGCAGTTTAGGCTCCACCTCTCGCTGCACTCGGCGTGCTGTGTTCACGTGCAGAGCAGATGTAAGGACTGCTGACATTGTTCATGTGAAATTCATTTTTTCTTGGTATTTTTAAAACATGGCCCACATGTCTGATTCAATATAGGAAAAAAAATCAAAAAACAAAACACTGCTATGACAGAAGAAACAACATGTCGCGCACAAAACTAAATAACTAAAACACCTGTGGTGCTATAGTACATGTGCTAGAACATAAATTTTCAGTTTTAGCATTTTCATTACCAATACAATCTGATAAAAGCTTCAATATAAAGTGAAATCTGCCACATATCGGAATCAAATTAGAAATGTCTGCAGCTCAAGCCACAGCGCTGCCATTAGAGGAATGCTGAAAACGTAACGAGAAACAGTTGCGCACGCTGTGTCTTAACTAGGTGTTTACTGTTTATCTTGTCTTCATTCACCATCAAAGTTCTAAATGACCAAAACCCTACCAGAGAACAGCAGGAAGAGAGGCATCGTGGTCTCATCAAATAGTAGAGCAATAACAACATAAAATGAACTGCCAGAAGTTTAACGTGCACGCACAAGGTATACTTAATGAGCTCAATGTGGGACACTATTAAGCGAAACATCAAGCGGTTGCATATGGAACAAACAATTTAAGGCCCTGCTATGCTAACAATGGCAGTACAGTATCTAACTATGCACAGGTTGAACTGAATAACTGTGCCAGATAGAGAAAAAACCCCATTCAATTTAACTTTTCTTAACCAGTCCAAGGTGGATAATTCCTGTGGACCATTATCCGGCAGACAAATGTGAACCTTTTATCAACCTGTGATAAACGGCTCGCTTTAACATATTTAATAATAAGTTGTTTGTTTTTCGTTTGGGCCTGGAGTAACATTAAAGTGCCCGTATTTGTCCTTATTAAGGACAGATAGTGGATTTGGAGGACCTGATGATGTAGACTGCACTGTCTTCATTTACTGAAACGGCACCACAGGGAGCCCAGCTGTTCTGTGTTTTATTTAGGAAGGTTTAATGGGATTTCCATGAGAATGCTGGCATGTCCTCTTTGGGGGCTTTAGCTCATGTAGGCTATTTGGTTTTAGCTTTGACTTGTCGAATCATTAGCCACTAACAGCATCCACTGGGAATTCCAGGGGAGATTTAACCTTTAGCAATATTGAAAGCAAACATTCAGTCAGGGGAACTACCTCATCCTTTCTCCCTTAATCCCTCAATGTATTAATCCGTTTAAATGACATTGTTCACCTCCTACATTTCTTCCCAGGTTGATTTGCTCTAATGAAATTAAGGATGACTCATTTCCTTCAAACATGAAGATTGCCATTTCAATAATCTTTTTTGTTCTATTGCATACATATAAATATAAAAGATGCCATGAAATAATAGGAAGTAATCCAACATTTTTTTTAAATATGCATCACCATGAGTTACCACCGTTATTATTTTTACTCAATCCTAGATGGAGAACTCAATGTTGGAATGGCACCACTGTCTTTGAACTCCAACACAGGGATAGACTTGCAACGTGGAGCTGTGGAAACAAAAAGGCAAGATTCTGAATGTTGTTAACAGCCTGCAAATAAGCTGAGTTTGTGACGAGTACCCCAAGAACGTCGAGTGCTGACTACCATCTTGATAGGTGACCATTTTGTGTCAACTTGTATCCCATAATAATGGGTTGCAACCCATTATGATTATTGCAGTCCAAGAAAACATCTGTGTTTCTTTAAGTTAAGAAGTTATTAGTGTACAGAAATAGAAAAATATTCAAAGATCTACCAAAAGGTTCCGTGTGAACACTTAAAAAAATCTAAATTAGCATTCCAAATGAAAAAAAAGAATTTACCGAGCGACATCATATCCTACATCTACTAACATCCCACACACTGGGTTCATGATTAATCATAATAATAAGGAATGCCTAACATTACAAATTTCCCAGTCTTCCAAATGGTGATGGTGATCTAGTGTTGCTGGTCATGTACTCCGATTACAGATTGTTGTGGGTGCCATGTCCCCAAACAGAAAAGCTCTGCCAGTGGCTAATAACAGCTGTAACATCAGCTCACATTCTGTCCTTTTCACCCCACACACACAATAAGCACACAACAAAGTTTGCACACAGTAAAGTCTATCTATGTACACACAAATAGAAAACATGAAGAGAACCGCCCTCCTTAACTTCCAACCAATCAGAGATTGTAAATGAGACAAGCGCACCGCCCTGACTGAGCTTCTGATATGTTTACTGACTATCTGTAAATGTCACTAACAGATCTCAGCTCAGCTGGTTCTGTAACCATGGTAACAATCTTAAGATGACAGGTACATGTAGCATGTCAGTATGTTACCATGTGAACTATAAATCTAACATACTGAAAGCTGCTGTATTTGGTCCTCTGGGGTGGATTTATATTTCCCATCATGCTTTGTGACACCACTACTTTCTGCACCCTAAGTTAAGTATATGTGCGATTCCATTTTATGTTCTAAAAATAATTATTTTTCACCCAATTTGACACTATTGTTGAGGATCTGTTCCAGTTTGATAAATAAGCTGCCTAGAGAGAGAGTTTTTTTTTAGGTGAAAGCTATGAATCTCCCCGTTCTAACGAGTCGATTGGTGCGATTTGATGACCTCATCACGTTGCGTTACGTACGATACAAAACGGCGATGCACACTAGCAATTACAGTTACAGTTTCAGTTTTTAAAGGGTTAACCCAGAGTGAGGCTGTGACGGTTGCATTCAAGTTTATTGGAGTTTCTCTTTTGCTGGTTTGTAATAGTTTTTGTATTTATTTTTTTCTATTAAGTCTTCCTTTGTCTTTTTCCTTTTGGAAAAAAAAATAGTTTAATTTTGGTCTAGGCCCTAGACCAAAAGCAACATTAAAATTTTAATGGTTTATGTATCCTTTTTTATTTTTCTTATTTTTTGTTCTTATTTTAATTTTATTATGTACAGCACCTTCATCAGCCAAGTTGATTTTTTTTTTAAGTACTTTATGAATAATGATGCCATGGTATGATTTTTGGGCTCGATTTTTGGGCTCTATCTGAAACTCTTTGACAGCACTGGGAGAAAATTAGACAGATTTTCTCTATAAATCTGGCTATTATTTCGCCTGTGCTAGTATATATCACACAACAGCATCAATTGTGCTTAGTGTACTTACATAGATAGCAGCAGGCCTACTGCAGAGATCTGCTATCTCTTTGCATTGTTGTTAACATTGTGATGAATGTGAATTCCATCAGACTCCACTAATAACAGTTTACAGTCCTGAAGTTGTCCCCATGTGGCCCCTACATGCAGCATGCTCTGTTTACAGAGGCTTAAATGGATACTTCACTTTTCATTGTGTGTGTCAAATTTGAAAGAAAAAAAAAACAACTAAAAATTGTTTTGGTGATTGTTTATTTTCAGGATGTCTTTGTCCCACCTCCTCTGGAGCCGAATTATGTTGCCTGTCTCACTTTAATGATCAGATGAAATCCTACATGAGAAACTGTAGGTTGCTTTAAAAACGTCTGATATGAATTTGATTCAGTACACCATATGCAAGTGGTTAGAGATGAAATTGAAATAGTTAAATTTGTGCTATTTAGACTTTGCTAAATAAGATACAGGTCACATATGAGCAAACATTTTACAGCAGAGAAGTCCCCTTAAGCACATGGACAAGTTTGTTCTTACACACAGTTGTGAACTTACTTGAAATATTACTTCAATAAATGATATCAAATTTAAAAACAATGCCCAGATGATTCACTCCCTCTCTTTCTTTGCTTGAAGGCTGATTTCTTCAACAAACCAACACCACTAACAACCTGCACTCTCTATACTTACAAAGTATAAAACAAGTTATGAACAAATTCTCTCAAGGTCTCTTATAAATGTCATATTTAACAAAGTTTTAAAGCAACAAAACCATTTTGGGGATAATAATATACCAAATTGATAAACAAATAAAGCACAAAATGTTGGCTATTTATTGTATGTTTTCATTTGCAGTAGTGGACTCATGAAAAGGGTCACAGCCATTATATTTTTATTAAATGTGGCTGGGGCCTTTCTATGAGTAGACTGCTTGTTTTCCCCACATGTGTGGGTTCTCCAACTTCCTCCCACTGAGAAGACAAAAAAAATGTCTTCAATTAATATGTGATTCAAAGAGACCCAATTCGTCTCCACTTTGGCCCTGTGACAAACTAGTGACCCATCCAGGGCGCTCCTTGATTTATGCCTGATAGAAGCTGGGATAAGCTCCAGCCCCTTCCTCTGTGACCCTCAATTGGATTAAAAGGCTATAGAAGATGGACTGCCACTTTTTTTCTTTTGATTGCTGTTTCAAAAGTGTTTTTAACTATGCTGACATGGTGGACTTAGAAATGACTTGAAATGATAAATACAATTGTGAATAAGTTGTGGTTTTCTGAGGCCCAAATTACCTGCTAATGCACGTCAGCAAAATGCATCTTGTCTCCAGAGTTAATGCTAACTTTTGTAATTTGAATTTTACTTGTCTACTGGAATTTTGCAGTTCGAGTATATAAGTTAATTCTTTACCTGGTTGCTTGGAAAGTTACAGATAGTCTGACAATATTTTGGTAAAGGAAAATATACTCAATGACAACCCTATGCATCTTGTGTACCATGAAACACATAAAATAGTACCGCTTTGGCAAACATACTTCCAAATACTGTTTTAAATAACCCTTTTTATTTATTCTCAGCTAACTCAATAACAATTAGACACTATGTTCTTAGAGAGATTTTTTTAATGCCACAGTATGCAATTCTCACATCAGGCAGTGACAGACCACTGCTCAGAAACAGATGACACCCTAAAATTTCAGTATTCATGCGGTGATCAAGTAAGAACCTTTAATGCTGCCACAAACATTACTTCCATGTCTCTCTTTGATCAACCCATGCTGTCCTCTCTGCCTACTTGTTATTCACCACATTTCGCAATTAATAATAGAGTAACAGCATGCAGATGGATGGGCAGCCTTTTGATCCTGTTGATTAGAAGACCTCATCAGATCATTGTCAATTCCCTGGTTTACAAAATACGAGCGGAAAAAAAGAGAAGTAAAAAACCTTAATCTAAATCTAACATTAACATCTAAATGCAATAACTGAGCACGTGTTAAAGAGCATTCAGATTAGCCAACAAATCCCTCAAACTCGGCAGTGGCTTGCATGATTGAATCCCCATGGTCACTGGTTTCAAAGTCAGTGTGTAGTTAATACTACATCACTTGGTAATTTCACACTACACAGCTCTGTGTTTGTAATAGCCTGTGTTTGAAATGTACAACAATCCATTTGTCCCCCACAGTTCAACCAAGCTTGCCTCTAAAGCAAGGCTTCAGTACTATTAGGTTCTGCATAAATGTATCTGTATACATTAGGGGTGAGACTCTATTAAAAACAAAAATCTAATTAATTACTGGATTTGTGATTAATTAATCTTAATTGAGTTTTAATCCCATTACAATATTACATAGTTTCCTCAAAAAGTAACAGTCAGCAGCCATTTATTGACTGGTGTTGGAAACATTCCTCAGAGATTTCATATTGACATGATATCATCACATTCACTGTCCGATGCACAACCATGATGAGGATCTAATGTTCTATCACATCCCAAGGGTTCAGTGATTATGGAGACCATTGGAGTACAGTGAATTTATGGAGATGATTTGAGCTTTGCGACATGGTGTATTATCGTGCTGGAAGCAGCCAGAGAATGCACCACCGTAGTCATAAACAGATGGACATTCATTCTTTATATCATGAAATGTCCTTCAGTAAAATGTGTAGATCAGAATATATTACTGATCAGACAGTTTGCTTTTAATAAAAGTGCAGAAATTTCTCAGAAAAAAAGGTTTTCTGCTGACCCTCTTTACACTGATCTTAAAATTGTCTGATGCACAACTCCTCTGATTGACCCTGGCCATCCTCAATCCGACTCAGTCTCTGAGTCAGCCGATAAAGTCATTGCAAGGAAGTGCTAAACTGGTTCTTTTATTGGAAACAAAAACGGTAGAGATCTCTTCTTATTTATCAAAAAATTTATCC
The DNA here is from genome assembly GCA_037177035.1 of Craterocephalus eyresii. Classification (NCBI taxonomy): domain Eukaryota; kingdom Metazoa; phylum Chordata; class Actinopteri; order Atheriniformes; family Atherinidae; genus Craterocephalus; species Craterocephalus eyresii. The sequence goes on along the minus strand of JBBBVT010000009.1, from coordinate 3,765,777 downwards.
CAATTCAGGATCCAGGCAAAACAATGCAGCACTGGGCTCAGGGGACTCATTCGCAAGAATAAAATGCTCTGCGACACCTCGTTCTAACTTATGTCACATTTCTTGGTGATATCACAATGTATCAGCTGATAACTATTGGTTACATCTGGTTTGGGTTTTGATTGGATTTGATTTTTAGGCAATATTGCCCAGTGCAGCCTGGATAGCCTCAATTTCCAGCTCTTTTCTGACAGGAGTGGGACCTGGTGATATGTGCTGCTTCAAGGTCTGATCAAAGACATTATTTTGCATACCCTGAACCTAAAGAGTGGATTTTTGAGTTGTCACTGCTCTCCTTTAATCTCAAACTAGATTTTCCATTATACAATGACCTCTGACAACAACAAGGCATTTTCATCCAGACAACTTCGTCTCAGAGGGTATTTTCTCTTTTTAAGACCTTCTCTGGAAACCCTTGACATGAAAAACCAAGTCGATCAGCAGTTTCGATCACACACGGACAAGTCATGTCTTGTTCAAAATAAATTGAAATCATCCTGTCTTTGCAGAAATGCTTCCATGTGATTAACTGATTAGCTATTTGTGTTAATAAGCAACTGAACAGGCGTACAAGGTGGCCAGTGAGTGTATAAAGAAACACAATTGACGACAGTCAGTATGAGCGAGCAGAGCTAGAGGAAGGCCATCCGAAAGAAACTGGTCTGAAGGCATCATATCTCATAAAATCCAATGCACTGCTGAACAGAAGAAAACAAATACATCGACATGCACAACATATAAGACAGTAGGGCAGGCGCATTAATAAATCCTGAGGACAAATCATAGCCAGTGAATTCACCAAGTCACCAGTTTATTTGCTGCACATGTGTGATATAGAGCAATTCAATATAGTAGCAGAACAATAAATCCAGTGACCATGAAGCTTTTGCTTGTTTTGCAGATAATTTACCAGAGTTGTTCAGTCACCTCCTGTCTGTTTTCAGCTTATTTCTTCAGCAAAATAAGATTGCATGGATCTACTGTTTTTAATTTTCTGCCCTGGTATTTTCTCATATTATCGCAGTGACATATTTTACCACATTCTCAACTCCAAAACAGAATTTGGGACAGAGCCTTTGTGATCTGCTCTCTGTTGAACTGATGTAGCCAGGAGGCTCCAACAGCACAATTTAATCTAATAGTGCCCACAGAGAATACATGTATAATTATATTTGACAGTGCATTTAAATTAAGAATTTATGCCATGAAGTTGAGTTGATGACCTCATGGAAGGGCCTTTTGAGAAATGCAGAAGATGAAAACTAACGATGTAGCATGTGATCTATCAGAGACGGCTGAATGACTCGAGTGAAAGTGCATAAAATGGATGAGTAAATGGTAACACATCATGGGAGGTATAGAGTGTAGTGCCAAAACCATGACATTTTGCTTTATGGAAGCATAAATTATCATCTGCATAAGCCATAGAGTAATGCCCTACTCGTTAAAGCCATAAATCCCACAGAATGTTACACATCTAGTTCTACAATGCTCTGCAAGATTCTTCCATCCAGGGGATGTTTTTTTTTTTTTTTAATTTGTTATCATCAAGTGTTCTTAAAGGAGCTATAAGTGAAAATTTTAAAAACTGGGTGGCATAGGCCTACTGTAGAGCTGTCACTGAAACCAAAACAAAGCCTCTGACAATCCATGCCTCTCTCTACCCCCAAACGGAAAACCACGCCCTTCTTTAGAAAAAAAGGAAAAACTCCTCTTCGCCTCATACAGTTTTACTTTATTTTTTCGTTTTAAATGGAGACCAAAAACTATTTTCGGAATTGTTTATTGTCGATTAGCAATAAACGATGTCTGTTCATGGCCAATAGTTAGCAAATTGTTTATTTAGAAAGTTATATGATGGCAAGACGTAGCTTCAATGCAAAAAAAAAAAAAGATAGCTGCAAACAGTTGAAAAGTAATATATTTTGTAATTATATTTAATGTTCTAAACAAAAATTTGCAATCAGACAAAATCAGACAAAACCGGACCAGTGGAAGAAAAACGAAGAAATATAAAAAAGTATATCTGAAAAGGATGTAAGGATGTAAACAAAAACTCAAAAATCAATCTGTGCTATAAGCTAAACTATCTGTTCTCTACAGCCAGATCTGAAATGGTTTCGATTGAGGTTTTGCTGTTTGAAGCCTTCCCTATAAGAGATTGAAAAGGGAGTCTTGACTCTCTCCAGAGCCTGGACCTTCCGGAGTAAAATATCCAAAACTAAATGTTGGAAAATTCTTCAACAAGCCTTGAAAACCTTTCCTGGGTGCCTTTAAAAGAAATTACAATAAAACTGTGAAGAATGAAATTCAAGCTAAATATGGACTTTATTTGAATTATACAAATACTGGATTTTTTTCTCTCATATTTCCAGATGTTTGGAAGAATAATTCGACCAATTTACCAATTTTCCTGTAGATATAAAGAAGTTTGGACCAAATAATAAACCCTCATCCAATGGTTAACATGCATTTGCAAGTCATCAGAGGCTGAACTGCTGCTTTCAAGTGTGTTATGTTTGGACAAATGCAATCTGCTGGTGAGTGGGTCCAGCTTGTCTGTCTGTTGCTCTGCATGCAAACTTCTGTTGCAGCTACAGAGCATGGAGGAAAAACCAGGCATCATTATGCTGGCTGACAGCATCCACCTGTGATGATGGGACATGATGACAAGACAGAAAAGTGCCAGGGAACACATCTACTTACTGACACCAGAGTACGCAGTGGTGTGTCACATCAGGAAACTGTAATCTCAACTTCATCATATTCATCATCACCTCAAGAGACCAAGAGACACACACGAGTACAGAAATCATTGCATGTGCAAGCTAAAAAAAAAAAAAAAATAGTCCTTTCATCATTTTCCTGACAGCTGGCTTGAAGGCCTTTACTTTGAAAATTTGAAATTTGCCCACTTAATTTTCTCCTCTCCGTCAGACAGAGCCAGTATCTGTGTGTCAATCCCAACGCAAGCCACCTATCCCAGGACCACCCTGCATGCTGGCCTGACTGCTCTTCTGAGCTCTTAGCAAATCTCTGCCTCCTTCCTCCAATGGGAAAATTGAGTACAGCATCAATGGATCCAAACTTGGATCAGGAATAATGGGGTTAAATCATGTTTTATCTGAGCTTTATAACCTCTCTATCTAGCTGCTTGCAAGGCCTCACTATATCCCCCCATCCCCTCCACCCAATCACTGCCTCCTGGATGAGGCTGAAATCCTCCACTACACAGAACAGAGCAATGGTGTTTTGAAGGTAAAGGGGTATGAAATTCACTGGAGTTTACTGGAGCAGCATTAACATGTTTTACGCCTCACCAGTTGTCAAAACACAGAAGCCTCCGCCATAATCAGAGGCATGGATTTAGAATGAATTGCCCCCATTACAACATACAAGACAACAGAATCACACCATCCTCAGGCCACCGAATGGGACAGTAACAGTGGGAGAATGAATAAGTTTGCATTGTTAAGCAGATGTGGCCCTCGGGTTTACTTACCACCAGCATCCAAAACCAAATGAAGAAGTGTAGTGTTACATTATAAAGGACACACCAGAAATAAAGTAAGCATGCCTATTCAAACTGAGCTGTTGATAATTTCTTTAAAAGGACGTTTGCGTTTAATTTGTGATCATTTTGAAGTGTACAAACTTAGGATTCTATGCAAACATGGAATTAGTAATTCATGTACTACCACAGCCAAACTGTAAAATATAGCATTGCACGACATCAAAAGTACCAAAGATTCTGATGCAAGACATTTCTTTCTGGTATTTAGATTTTAAATTCTGATGTGCTTTGGCTATTACCTAACTTTGTTGGTGCACAGAAGTGCACCTAAATGAAGGGCTATAAATGTGTGTGGGGAAAAAATGAATAAAATAATTACATTATCAAAATACTGCAGGGCCTGTGTGGTGGCATCCACAGAAAAAATAAATAAATAAAACTTGTGGCTTTGTGATACCACTGTGGGGCCAAAAGATTTTAACTCCTGACCACGCATTACTAAGTTGCGGATATGAGATATTAACATGTGAGAACGACATATGGAGATGGTTTAGACCATCCAGTGACATAACCAAATGCTTTCTCATGGAACTTTTTGGGTCTCATTCACAAATGACTTCTTACAATTTTTTTGGAAATGTTATTCTCAGTTCTACTTTACTGATTCTTGAAACTTTCCATTAGATTCCTGAACATAGTCGTAGACCGTAGATTTTATCTATCAGTTAATGTAAGTTTCTTGTAAGTTGTGCTGGCCCTACTTTGCACAGGTAAATGGCTATAAAAGGTTAAGACTTACAAGCAGTGATGAAACAGAGGTGAAACAGACATAAAAATAAATTATGATAAGGATGTACACTGAAACCTGATGGTGCTCATTTTTAAAGTGATACCGTTGGACATAAATAAGCACATAGTGAATTTCAAATAATACAAAAGCAGCAGTATATTGTATGGACAAGCAGGTAATAAATTACTCCTAAACTTGAACAAGCCCACAGTCTGGTACCATGAGCATGTCAGGATGAACAATCTCATGGTGCTGGGAGAAATGAAGGAAAAGCTACACTGTAAAAGAAAATTTTCATTTCATAGCCTACCGAACCTTTAACAGCTTGTAAAGCAAATATCTGCCTGCAGTGGTATCCTTTTAAGATGCGGTGGGAGAGGTGCATTTGATGAAATGAAACCTGGTGAGTCTGGTAGTTGGTCAGTTGTGTCATTAGCCAGGTGACCAAGGCATAACTTTGATTTCCAAATAAAAACAGCAAACTCAGACCAGGCAGAGCCACTGGATTTGTGTTGCAAAATGTAAATGAAAAACATGGGAAAAATAAATAAATAAAAGAAGTTAAAGGGACTATACCCGATTTCACGTCCAGCTAGTTTTGGCGTGACGCTCTTTCTCTGCCAGGTAAATTTTCAGAACGTCCAGACTCCGATCAGCCAGTAATAGCGTTCCCATAGTGATCTGGTATTAAGTTACGAAAGTTACGAGAAAAAGCGTCACACAAAAGAAAAAAAAAACTAGCCGCTATCGCTAACTAAGCTAGCCGGCCGTGAAATTGGGTATAGTCCCTTTAATCACTGCATTATGTTATGACCAAATCTGGGGTTCTGGCGTTGTGCATGGTTTTTGGGACCCCATAATTAAGCCAATTGGACATGCTTACACTTGCCCATATTCTGTTTCTACCAGTGACCTTCACATTGCATTGTGCACATGCAGAGCACATACTAACCATGGATATGTTTGAAAACTCCAAACAAGCCCAGGATGTGAGGTAGCTATCACTGTAATGATTTGAATAAAGCTAAGCGAACTTCCAATTTTTTGCTCTTGAAGATTTTTAACCTCTAATCCAAAAGGCTTCGTAAGTTCTTGCCAGTTGGTGGGGAACTTCAGCTTGTAACCTTTACATAAATGGGACCAAACAACCAGCGTAACACCCGAGGGCCAGCTCTACAGGACAAGATTCAGCCATCTATCTGCATCAAGATAGCCTTCACCTTGTTGACAACAGCAAAGTCCACAATATGAACAGGTAAGAGGGTCAAGGAAGCCATCTATGTTATAAAAACAAAACAAAACAAAACAATACAACATATCTGAATAGAGGAGGTGGCCTCAACTATTATCATCCTTCCACTGACAATTGAGCCTTGATTCACCGGGAGGTTTCACAACCATTCACACATTTAACCTTATGATCCCAACAGTTTTGGTCATGTAGTTGAACAATCAATAGATGGTGACCAAAACAATCCTTAACATAAATTTTCCTTTTTGCTTATCAGCCATAACTCCCCTGACTGGTTGGAGAGCTGAAGAACCCTATCAGATAAGACCAGTAACATATTAAACAACATAAAAATTTGTTCAACTGCATTTATTTAAGTTCTTTTGATAAGAGTGACCTGGATAAGTGAGAATCAACACCAACATCCATATACTGAACATAATTTAAATCAATTACATGCCCGGACTTAGGTTGTCCGAAAACTGAAATCGTATCAACAGCAAGAATGAAAGAGTGATCAATTTAAAGATCTCTGTGAAGTCAAAGGTGCTGTCCTAAAGGTCTGAAACAACTGGTATAGTGTAGTTAGATTGAGACATAAAAATACTGTATTCAAGACAGAGACTAATAGCAAGGGAAATTAAAGTGCCAAGTTATTAGTACTAGAGTGCAACAGCCACACAGTATGAGCACATTTACTGTAAATGAAAGAGTTCTACATCACAGCACCAAGAAAGAAGATTGCTCTGTAGATGTGGTGCATTGATAGTATTAGATCAATTCTGTTCTGCTTTGTAATTTTTCCTCATACTCAGTGGATATTCGCACAGCTCTGCACTCATAAAGAACAAAAAGCAATCTCTTTGTGAGATACTATACTTAAATATGTGATATCTAGCATGTAATTCATACTGAAAAGAAAGCTCACCACTACAGCTACAGCTCAGTAATAAGTTACCGACATGCATCTGTCACCATGAAGATTGGGTCATGAACCCATTACCTGAGTCCTAATTGAGAATGGTGAGTAAAGAGTACAGAAGAAGAATGAAGAGAGACAGAGGGAGGGTAACGACTTGTGCCTTTTTTTTGTCTAACACTACCATACAACTTGCATCACAGTCAGTCATGAAAGATTCTGTTATTTTATCTATTATACAGAATACCACAACCTTAGATGAGGCCAGGTATGC